>JAQFVV010000937.1:0-156056 GCA_028023455.1 Epiperipatus broadwayi | reverse complement strand
CTTCAGATCCATTGCAATATTGTAATCGTATGGATGTTGGGTGGAGCAGTAATGATGGAAAGCATCATTATCAAAACAAAAAGAAAATGAGCAATGACCAGGATTGGAAACAAATAATAAGCAACATATAAGTGAAAACATTGTATCATCAACAATAATTATCAAAAGTTAACAGTCATTCATTGTAACTGGATTTAAAAGAGATACGCAATATAAAGTCTTAGGCTCATCATCATCAAATCAATGCCAAACTTAGGACATCATATAAAAACAATCATGAATGTTCATCCACATGCACATAAATAGTGTTAAAAAATAAAATTAATCCTATATCAAAAGCTTAGGGGTCATTCTGTTCATTATCATTTCTCTGGTATATCAGATATTATAAATGTACTGCCATAAATACACTATTCATCAAATCTATATGGTAAAGTACATGGAATTTAAAGATGATCATTATCCAAATAATTCTATAGATAACCATTTGTATGTTCAAACACACTTACACATACATATTGCAAATACAATTATCTTTGATCTAGCTATGGGATCACAAAGACTCTGTGGACTCTTAACAAGAGAAAAGATACATGATAAATTCATTCTATTATTTAATAATAGAACTGTAATAACTGACAAAGTCCTTAAAGCACAACTCTATAATGAAATCAATCATTCCCATTGGAAGTTAACAGAACAGATAATTAAAAGAATAAAGATATCAGAAATATATCATTTCAGAAATTATTTATTTATTTTTCTCTTCTTTCTTTTTTTAAAAAAGTTATAAAATAATAAATTGACAAACCCAAAATTATTCCTCATAATTTTTTAAAGTAAAAATATTATTTTTTTTTAATCTTCTTAATTAATTAACATTTAAAATCTAAATGAATTATTGTCCTACAATAATCAAACCCTGTAAAGGTATTTCTTAATAAGAAAGGGAACTAACTTACACTTTTCACTCCTTGTCTTTTAAAAATTAGCATGTCTTCATACAATTTTTTATTTTTCATGTGTCGTAGCATCAGCCGGGAAGTGAACCTGCTAACCCGGGACAACTGCTTGTAAAGCAGCTGTCACTGACTTCTCGACCACCAATGCTTGACTCATATAATTTTAATCTAGTAAAAAATCTTTTTAACAAAACTTAAAAATTATTCAATATTTTCAACTAATCATTTCATTATGATGTAACATTTAGAAATATAATATTAATATCATCTATACTCTTTATTAATTTACAATACTTTTTTACAATCTAATATGACAGTTTTGTTTGCTCCAGCAATCTTCTTCAGAACATGTACTTATACTTAGATTTAGAAATCTAAGTAGAAGTCCTGAAGAATATTGATGGGGCAATCGAAACTGTCATATTATGTTGTAAAAAAGCATTGTAAAAGTAATGAAGAACATAGATGATATTAATATTATATGGATTTGGCAATGCAATAGGAAAGATAAAATTATTTATAAATATAAATAATGTGCACATGCCATAAAGTTGTTTCTTTTAGTTTATTTGTAGTTGTCTAGTTAAGTGTATTTTCTATTAAGTATTAGAAGTAATAAATTAAGTATTACAAGTAATAAATTAATCTCTTATCTTCAGTTTTTTTATTGCTTTATTAATGATTGTTTTATCCATTTGTCTTTTTGTAAGTTCAGATTTCCAATTTAACTGTTTTCCTTTCATTTTTCATCCATTTAGATTTTTCTTCTTTATTTGTAGTTCCATGTTTCCAATTTGACAATAATTTTCATTTCAGATTAACTAATATTTACTAATGGGTGTATAAAAATGTGATAGTAGGGACCTCTACAGGTCTTAACCACAAGCTTATATTTTGGAAGAAAAGAGGGGAACCCTCTTTACTTCAACCTACTTTCTATATAAATAGGTGAAGCTGAAGTGGTTAAATCTGAGAGCGTGAAGCTATTCAATACTTCACTGATTAAGTCCACATTTCTTAGTACACATTAATATGAAATCTTTCGATTTACGAGTCAATGGAAAGATCTTGTAGTTAGAAATCTATTACGATAATTTCAGATTAGCATAAATTGAAGCAGCCATGTTTTTGGATAGACCAATGCATAAGGCTTATTTTAAAGTCCGTCCCCCCCAAGAGTATTTTTCTTTTATATTTTTTTTAGTGAAATTGATTACATTGTTTGATTAGTAATAATCAGCTTTTAACAAGATCTTAGCACATTATTCTTGTAAACTTCATAATATTATATTGCTTTGCAAATATTTCTTTTTAAAAAAATTAAGAGTGAGATCGACCTAACATCAAACTTCCATACTGAGCTTCTGATTGCTAAACCTATTACCACAGAATTTTACTGCTGTCACACTTTTTATTTAAAAGCAATAATTCTGATATCAATCTTCTAATCACATAACTATTTCAGAAATTATTGCATTAAGCCATTACCAATTAATTTTTTTACATAAAATATCTATTTAAAAAAAATCTATTTATGCACTAATTGATATACATTTTATAAAATGCAATACAGGATTAACATCTTTATCTCTGAAGAAATAGATTTTTTAAAAATGGGAAGATGCTGAGATTTTTATCTTTGAAGAAATGTAAAGTTGTTTTCCAATTAGTGTATAAATATATATTTTTTAAAAAGAATCTATGTATACATTGATTTTAAAATTAAGTTTTCACTTAGTTTGTATTTGTTATTTGATTGCACAATATTTTTCATGTCTGATCTTCTATCCAATCACCTGATTATCTCAGAAATTATTGCATTAAGCCATGACCTATTAAATTTTCTTTACAAAAGTGATCTTTTTAAAAAATTCTATTTATGCACTAATTGCTCTACAATTTATAAAAAGCAATAAGGAATTAACATCTTTATGTCTGAAGAAATAGATTTTTTTTAAAATGGGAAAGATTGAGATTTTTATCTCTGAAGAAATAAAAAGGAGTTTACTAATTAGTGTATACATATATTTTTTTTTAAAAAAAAATCCATTTATATATTAATTGTAATATTAATGTTTCATTTTGTCCAACATGAAATTTTTTTTGCAACTTAGATATTACTGAGTGCACTTTTAATGAAATCTATCAAAATCACAGCCCACCTAAATTAATTAAATCTGCTTCTCTGTTTAAACAGTGAAATGATTGTGTAGACACTTTATTCAATTTAGAAATTTATCTATTACATTTGCTCAATAAATGGATATAGTTTTCTTTTTGTAAATTATGTTCTTATGGTTGCTATAAACCAGTGGTTTTCAACCTTTGGTCCACGCACTGATGCCGGGCCGCAGAAGTTTTCTGCTGGTCTGCACTAGACTGGCAGGAAAGTTTGTAATAATAAAATAATAAGATTTTAAACTTTTAATTAATATAAACAAGTTTTATTTATCTCATTTTTACCCAATTAAAAAAAAAGAAACCACGACGACAAAATCTAATCAATCATACATAAATTAATTTATTTTCTAGTTATCACAGATGTTTAGGGGGGGGGGTAGAATTAAATTTTTTATTTTTCTAAAAAAATTCAAAATTAAAAAAAAAGTTTTTTATTATACAAACTCCATATATATAACTTCATCTTGTATATTTAACATTAAATACAGATATTACATTTATCATTATCATGTAATTACACTAGCTGTGATATTTCCTAGCATTCAGGTGAATAACATTTTATTCTTGCATGTTTTAACAATGAAATAATAAATGTAGCAATGCAAGCACATTAATGAGAATGATTGTTATTGTACTGTTTTCTGTAGCAGTATGACTGTACAACTCAAGAAAGAGTGTTCAGCATGTGAAGGTAAGCAACACCATTCCAATACACAGTAACTAGTGTGTTGTTTTGGTCAGTTATAACATTATGCTCATCTAAGGCTAAGAAGTTTACATCTTTAAGAAAATTTATCTGTAGACTTCTGCCAGTCCATGAAATCTTATCCTTATTTTTGCTGGTCTGCAGATGTGAAAAGGTTGAAGACCACTGCTATAAATCATGCCTTCTTAACCATTCTCTTCCTGTCATCCTGCTTCAAGCACACAAAATAAATCATCTGTAGATCACATAATGTCCAAAAACACTGTTCATTCTGCCAAAAGATGGATCTATACCACCATGTTCATCAACATCCTATAAAGTAATTATGTTGCTGCCCAAAATAATGTCATTCTATTTTCCAAAAAAGTGATTCCTAAAAATTAATTTTCATCTAACCTTTGGTAATAGAGAAAATTGAGTTAGGCTACAATCCATGGTTATTCCTAAATGGCAGAAGGTGCTATTATGTTTTAGTGTATTGGTGCAAAAGATTATATTTAGAATATGAGATATTTACAGCTTATTCAGATAAAAGATTGAGTATAGTATCTCTTTTGAATTAAGATTCATTCTTTGAAAAATATTTCCAAACTTTTCATATAGTTGTCAAAAGATTTTTCCATTTCTGAAAAAGATCTTTTTCGTGAAATCAACATGTCATAGACATTGTGAATATTCTGCATTCTGTTTCTGAAAGATCACTGAAGAATGTATCACATATAAGTTGTTGAAAGAACTTAATCATCTGGTATATTCTGAAAAATGTTGTATCTACTATGGTGATCATTTTTGCTTCAATTTTTCTATTAAAAAGCATTTGGTCTATGGTAATGATTAGGGTTGTTTTACAATAGCGTGTTGAAACCGTTGGAGAGCGGGCTTTGTTTGTAAACAAAGATAAATATAATGTTTATGGGGCCGCCGCCAGGTTTTTTTATTTCACATTTCAAAGTAAAGTAATATCAAATAAATTTTGGAATAAGCAACAACAACAACAACAAAAAAAAATGCAGAAATCAAAAAATTGAATTTAAAAAAGTACTTAATTTTTTTTTTTGTTGTTGTTGTTGTTATTCTTTTCATTACTTATATTGGGGGGGGCAGGAATTCTTTTTTTTTTTTTTTTTATATGTATGTTTTTGGATTTTGTTGATCACATTTAACCAAAACTACTATCTATCAAATAACAGTTTTGGAATGAAAACAAACAAACAAACAAAAAAAAAGGGTACATCAATCGAAATGAATTTTAAAAAGTAGTTACTTTTTATTCTTTCTCATTACTTACATTTTTTGTTAACGGTGGTGGTCGGCTATTCTACGACAAAATCAGCTTCTTTTCTTTTTTATATTTTTGTTGTTTTATAATAAATTACAAATACCAAATCGATTTCCATTTAATGGTACCAAACATTTACAACCGAAAGGTCCAACTTTGGCAAAGGTGGTGGGGGTGAGTGGTTACAATTCCTAAGCGAACGTAATGCTCTGACTCGAAGGTTGACCAACTTTTTACCATAATTACCAAAAACCCCACATAAATATATTTACAGCAATTAAAAGCAACTTTTAGGGCTGTTCAGGAACAGCACCCATGCAGCTTCAAAGCTCTTTCTTTTGTTTGATAACCCGTTTCCAGCAGCAGCAGCAGCAGTCAGAGAATCTTTGACATTTGCAGCAAGTTTTCCGATTTCAGCCATTCGATAAAGCTCGCCGTTGTTCTCGCAGAAGCGGGACTTAGAGCGTGATTTGATCCGAATCGCACTGGAATCCTACACTTGCCAAATTTTTTGAGCAGGAAATGGGGGCTAGGGAAACATGAGACTCTGCTGATAATTGTTAGTAGACATTCCTAAAAGATGGCAGTTAGAGGGGAAGGTGGTCTTAATGAATATTAAAATAGTTTTGACAATCGAAATTCCAGACACCCTCACCCGATACTGTAGCCAAAAGTGAAATGTGGTCGCACATCGAAAATGCTTAGCACAAATCTGAGCTTTAAGCTGACATGATAGCTTCTGTGGCAGATTCAATGTCATGTTTCTGTGTGTTAGCGTAGAAATAGACACTAAGCAGCTACCCCGTACCGAACGGACTATTTCTAGGCTTACGCATTAGAAATAGAACCCTCGCTAGTGGTGGAAGGCCACCTAAACGGCATATTTCTGTGCACTATCACAGAAGTAACACCCTAATATATGCTAGTAGAATAATTAAGTATCTGATTGAGCTGATTATATGAAGTAAAGTTAACAAATGTTTATTAGCAGTGGATTGATTTCAACCACTTATAAAGAGAATAATGTCACACACAAAATTGGGTTAGAAATATAATATAAAAAGGCATATGGATTGCTGTGGAGTTTATAAGAAGCTTGAAAACCAGATTTACAAATGCCAGAATTGATGCTGGGATATCCTGATCTGAAGGCAGATGGCACCAACTGCACTAAACTGTATAGGCAGAAATATAACAAATCACCAAATGAATGTTTGAGTCATTTAAAGTGGAGCAAAATAGTGAAAAATAGAGTCATGTTTTCAATGAGATTTACTAAAATTGAATTAAAATATAACATCTAATTTTGCCTCATTTTTTCTTTATTCTCATCTTTGAATATCTGGATGTAATCTTATTTGTCTTACAACAAACACCTTTTTCCACTAACAATTTTGAAGTAAATTACAAATAATAATATTGATGATAAATATAGTGGTGATGAAGAGGAAGATGAAGATGTAATAATGGTAGTAGTTATTTTAGTAATAGAACTATGCACACAAACATATTTTCTAAACTTAAATTCGAATACATCTCTATTTCATCTGCAAATTGTATATGTTACTGCAAAAACAGATACAAATTATTTAAAAATAAGAAGTCATAATTAGTTAAGGGGGGAATTATATATGCATGTTGGGGGAATTATATATGCATGTTTGTGCATAAGTTGTTTTTTGGTGCCAATTATATTTTATATTATTTGTCCTCAGACATTGAGTAATCTAACTTATTGTCATTATGAATGTGCAGCCTACATGTAAATGTTTTATTGTATATAAACTTGTTTTTTTAATTAAAAAAAATTATCATTATGTAATTCGCTGCAATAAAAGTGAAAAACAATCTTAGCTTTATGTTTTTCAGTGGTAATTTTATTAAAACTACATTTGATCTGTTTCAGAGTTGTTAATTATTCAAATATTAACAAATTAAATTACTTTACCATCAGCTCTGAGGGCGTGCTACACACTTTTGGTGGAGATTCGGAATTTACTGCTTTAGACAAGTGGGAGAAAGATTATCTTTTATACCTTCGACTTATTAAAGTAGGTTTGATTATATTATTGAATATGCATTTTTTAAATATGGCAAAATGTAATTTATTTTATGTTAAACATGTCTTTCTTTATAAAAATAACAAAAGGTTTTATAAACGTACCCATTGCTGAACCAACCATGAATGAATCTCCATGAAAGGACATGGAATCCCTTTGATTTGGTGGCAATAGTTTAAAAGTGAATACTGCTATCCATTTCATCGAATAGCATTTAAGAATGTCTGAGTAGTGTAATAAGTTATATATATGTACACAGAGTAACATCCATCTAGATAGAACTTTGTATTCTTTACTTTACATTATAATACTTTTCTATTTTGGTAGAAAATTGGTGCCCGCATATTGTTTTACTGAGTCAGTTTTCCCCGTTTACTACCAGTGATGGGGAAATCTTTTAAAAATCTGCAGGTATTCATGTATCTCATTTTTAATATATGTCTCATTCTCTTTTCATGATTGTTAGTGCAATGTGGCTACCATCAAACATCACATGATCATCATTTCTTATGCTTGCTCATAACTGTTATTAAAACAGGTAAACCTCTCCTTACAGTAGTACTACTCAGTGCAAGCCAGAGTAATCAATGGATGCCGGAAGGTTTGTGCCTTGTCTGGGAATATTAGATGAGTAGGCACTAGATGGGGATTTTATGCACAAGCCTTCTGGCATCTATTGATTACTCTGGCTTGCACTGAATGGCACTACTGTGTGGAGAGTTTTGCCTGTTTTAATGTGACTACTGTCTACTGTTCTGGAACATATTGGGTCACCTTAGTCTTACCATTTTTATAAGAGGTAGAAACATGACAGTGCAGGATCAGCATCAGCTACTCTTCCTTGTCACTTGAATGTTTTAAAATGTTGTGTTTAATAAATTCTATCCTGTGCTGACATATGTAATATTCCCAGAATAGTTTTTAGCTTATGCCTTTAATCAGGGAGGAGCATTGGATTTTGGAGCAGTACCCCATATTCTTTTGGATCTAATGCACCTTTCCTATAGGAGCCATCTTTTAATTCTTTATTTTGCAATCAAGCTATTATCCCAAATTGATAAACACATTTTTTAATCCAAACCAAATCATGATGATGAGATAAAGATATTTATTGCTGAACAGCATTGTGTAGGCATGAAGTGAGATCAGAGTCGTAATGTTTTTATATCAATTGTGGCCAAAGAATCGAGATATCAGTTCAAAAAACTAAGGGCACCCTAATTTACATTTGGTGAACTGATGTCATATTTGTATGAATATATAATCAAATTTGATTTAGATTAAAATTATTAACATGTTTATCAATTTAGGCTAGTAGTTTGATATAAGACAAAGAAGTGAAAGATAACTTCTAGATGAAAAGTGCATTAGGTCTTAGATTCAAAGCTCCTCATTAATGAAAACCATAAGTTAGACACTAGTCTGGGGATATGCTATTGAGCTTAGATTGAAAATATTTTTTGTGTTTTCAATTTCATTCGCATAGTTTTGTAGTTAAGTAGAGATAAAAGGTGATTGCTAGAGGGTTGCATTAGATCCTAAGATCTAGATGCAGCCGCTCTCAGATCCAAAGCTCCTCACTGACGAAGGCCACAAGCCAGAAACTAGTCTGGGGATATTGGATGAGTAGGCATTAGATAGGGATTTTATGCACAAGCCTTCTGGCATCCATTGATTACTCTGTTTAGCACAGGTGGCAATACTGTATGGAGAGTTTTGCTCTGTTTATCAACAATTAATGTGCTAGTATAGGAAATGTGATCATGTGATGCTTAATGGTTTAACACCAATCCTGCCTAATAGATAGTGGTGACTATGGTTGTAAAAGAGCCAAAGACACCAAAATATATGGGTGCTGAACTGAGTTCAGACCCATATGACTATATAAGCTATTGAGCTTAGATTGAAAATATTTTTTGTGTTTTCAATTTCATTCTCATAGTTTTGTAGTTAAGTAGAGATAAAAGGTGGTTGCTAGAGGGTTGCATTAGATCCTAAGATCTAGATGCAGTGCTCTCAGATTCAAAGCTCCTCACTGATGAAGGCCACAAGCCAGAAACTAGTCTGGGGATATTGGATGAGTAGGCATTAGATAGGGATTTTATGCACAAGCCTTCTGGCTTCCATTGATTACTCTGTTTAGCACAGGTGGCAATACTGTATGGAGAGTTTTGCTCTGTTATCAACAATTAATGTGCTAGTATAGGAAATGTGATCATGTGATGCTTAATGGTTTAACACCAATCCTGCCTAATAGGATAGTGGTGACTATGGTTGTAAAAGAGCCAAAGACATCAAAATGTATGGGTGCTGAACTGAGTTCAGACCCTTATGACTATATAAGCTATTGAACTTAGATTGAAAATATTTTTTGTGTTTTCAAATTTCATTCTCATAGTTTTGTAGTTAAGTAGAGATAAAAGGTGGTTGCTAGAGGGTTGCATTAGATCCTAAGATCTAGATGCAGTGCTCTCAGATCCAAAGCTCCTCACTGACGAAGGCCACAAGCCAGAAACTAGTCTGGGGATATTGGATGAGTAGGCATTAGATAGAGATTTTATGCACAAGCCTTCTGGCATCCATTGATTACTCTGTTTAGCACAGGTGGCAATACTGTATGGAGAGTTTTGCTCTGTTTATCAACAATTAATGTGCTACTATAGGAAATGTGATCATGTGATCCTATTTTATTGTAAATGTTTTTAATGAATGCTATTGAAAATACTTACTGTGGTATTTTTTGATTAGCTTTGTATTAATTTTTTTTCCCTTTTAAACTGAAATATATGTATATATATTTTTCCTTGAATAAAGTTCCTTCTAAAACTAAAAGTTTTTAAAGAATATTCAATTTAGCATAATTTACAAAGCGTCGTCTAGTGTGCATTATTGAAAACCTAGCTGTACAACTCGGAAATATTTTAGTGTCAAATTGCATTGTCTCCAATATTTAATATTGTATTAAAATCGATTACAAGATTTGACGTGGGCAAATAAACAAACAGAATTTCTAAATTAAATAAAGTGCTTAATCAAATAAGCTTTTTTAATTTTTTTTTGCTTAAAAACTATATCATAATTTAATATAATGCATCTTTTATCTTACAACAGATTCAATACACAGATAAGTAAAGAATTAATTATTTTACTTCGTGCTGAGTTAAAATCTTTAGTATTGTTTTAAAAGATTAGATTTAACCTTTATATAAGTTTGTAATTCCTTTCACTGTTCTGTGTAATTAAATATAGTGGATGAGTGGTAGATATTGGAAGTCGCCCATGGACCATATTTCAGACCGATTTCCATTGCTCAGACATTTTACGAACTCCCAAACAGTAAATCATTTGTTTATATATTTCTTTTACTACATTATAAAAAAAAAAGATCAGTAATGTATGAATGAAAGCTTATGTTAATAATCTTATTTATTATACATAAACAAATATAGGAATTTGACTACTAATAACCAATTGTATTATTTTGACATTCATAGTTTAGTGCAGTGGAAATGTCAAACATTATATGGGCACTATTTTATATGCTTACACAAGCTGTTAAAACAGAGGTGAGACTCTCCATACAGTAGTGCCACTCAGTGCAAGCCAGATTAATCAATGGATGCAAGTAGCTTTGTGCGTAAAATCCCTATCTAGTGCCTACTCAGCCAACATCCCCATGCTAGATTCTAGTTTGTGACTTTCATCAATGAGGAGCTTGCTTTCATTGATGACTCAGGTTTGCACTGGGTGGCACTACTTCTGGGGAATTTTGCCTCCCTCTGTTTTATGTCTGCAACTCAAAGTTCTTATGAACTGCAATGTCCGCCATTGTAAGCAATGAATATCAGGGGTTTTTTACTAGTTAATTCAATGCAAAAATAAAAAATATGTTAATGTTATCCTACCCATCTTTGTTTATAAAAGACAACCCTGCAACAATGACTCTTGCAAAAGAACAGTTGAAGTCAAAAATTCACCAATAGCCTTTTCAATGTGTTTATAACCTTTTTAAATTTCTGAAATTGGATTGGCTGTATGTACTTATAGTTGCCATTGTAATGATCAATGATAACCCATCTGCTTACTGTCCATTTTTGTCATCCATATATTTACTTTTAAATCTGTGTATGATTAGGGAGCGAAATTAATATCAGCTCAGAAACTCCATTTGTAATATTTGAAAACTTGATAGGATAAATTCAAATGTTTTGGTGTGTATAAATATGATGTATAAAGAATCGAATAATGTAATATTTATTTCCAAAATCATATGTACAATCATATTTCTATGAAATGAATTCAAAAATACCATATGTTACCAGTGAAAAGTTGACTGATGACTGGTTCTCTCACCAGGCTGCCTACAGTGCCATCTCTGAATCAATACATATACTATACAGTGACACAAGTTAGATTCTTTACCACAAAAATATTAAGGCGCTAGTATGCCTGTATTATGAGTTATGACATGAAATGTGGTTGCATGTTTAGTATTTTAACCCATGATTGAACTATATGCTACCATTTAATTTGGTTTAAAATTGGGTAAAACTGCTACAAAACATTTAAAGTGATTCAAACCATAAAGTAAAGCCATGAATTGTAAGAATTTTGTCGAATGACTTTCTAAGATCTTGTAATAGCAGGAAGTATATTAAAAACAATCAATAAATATATGCCACATATCATGCCATAATTCATATCAACATATCCATGCCTTAACATTTTTGTCATAAATAATTAAACTATGCTGCTATTTAACAGATGCTTTGTGTTAGAGATGGTGCTTTAGATGGGTTGGAAAGAAAGGCAAACTCTTGTCCTATAAGGTTTAATGAAATGGCACGCTGACAGACTAGGTAGCAAAAGTGCTTCAACATCATTTGACCTTCCAAGCAACTAACCATCTCATTATTACTATACCTCAATCAGGAAATACTTACAATCCGTAATTTTTAAGAGTAATGTATATATTTTCGTAAAGCAAAATTATTCATGTATAAAAAAATATTAAATCATTTATTGTTTAGAAGTTTGAAAGTTGAGGGCACCGGGAGTGACCGAGTCTTGTTCCAGTTCATGGATATTGGGCTCCAAAGCATGTTGATCTAATACTAATCCACGTAGAACGGTCATTATATAACTAATTGTCATTAATCTAATCTTTACATTACATTTTTTAAAACCAGAATTATATATATTTAAGATTCCAGCCTTTAAACAGTTTCGAGTATGGAAATCTTTCCAAATTTGGCATCGTTCTATAGTTAAACGCAAACACACTCTTTGTAAAGAGCAGTTGGAAAAATTGTTATTCCCCCTAAATCCGGTAATTAATATTTCTTTTATTAGTTATTTTTAAAGATTTTTTTTTTTTTTTTTTGGAAAAGTAATTTTTATATAATTATTGTTTGTGATTATTATTGTTATGTTATTATTATACTTATATAATTTATTAAATAAAGTGAAGAACAAAGAAATTATTTTAATTGGAAAAGAAGTATAAAAACAAGTACACAAAAAGAAACAACTTTTTGCTTGGATGATTATGGACCTGAGAATGTAAATCAATTTGCATACTCTGGTATTTTGAAAGTAGAAAGATGGACTTGGCCTAGTGGTTAGCATAGCTGCCTTCTAAGCAATTGGCTCGGTTTCGCTTCCTGGTTTAACACATTTGACATATAAAAAAAAATGGACTTAGATATTGAGGTACAACACAGAGTTTAAAAATAATTTCATTCTAGTAATCAATAAAGCAAGTCATATATAACGTGATATTGCTTTTATAAATTTGTATTAACAAAAATGTAATATAGAGAACATACCAATAGCTCAAACAAGCTTAAGAATGAAATAAGTGCTGGATTCTTAGTTGATATTTTGGATCTAGTGTCTGAATATTGTAGCTCCTCACTGAGGTGAGCCATAAGCTCAAAACCAATTGGTCTGGGGATAAGGATGTTCCAGATAGACCTTTTAAATATTTTCTCACCACACATCAATTTCATTCTAGGTAAATAACTGCTGCAACTAAGCTGTATATAGAGCTGTTATTTTATTTAATTTATTGTATGGAAGTGAAACTTGGACACCCTATTATTGCTATGTAAAGGTATTAGGAAGTTTAATCTAAGGATGTTCTTCAAAATTTTAAAAATGCAATGACAAACACCATGAAACCAATCAGTATGTTCTTCAATTTGCTGGATATGGTAGTATAAAGTCCATTATTGTAAAAATCACAACGTCATTGGATGGACATGTAAAATGAATGAACAATGTATGACATCCTAAAAAGGTGTTTTGTAGTAAACTTGAGAATGATTTTTATGGGAGAGGTAAACCCTGTTTATGTTATAAAGATTATCTATCTTAAGACATTCTAAAGATATGCCAAAATATGACAAAAAAATAAAATACATGGAGAGATGCGACTAGATATAGTTGTATTTTTATATTGGACTATTTCCATCATTTAATATGTGTGTTGAATGTCTTTAGAAAAGTTTAATTTTTATTTAGATATTCTAAATACATTCAACTGTTAGTAATATCACAGCAAACAGGTATGCACCCACTATTAGTAATATCACAGCAAACAGGTATGCACCCACTATTAGTAATATCACAGCAAAACAGGTTAGTATATGCACAATGTTTTGAGAGGTATTCTTCTCCCCTCTTCTTCAAGTGTTGCTGGCCTGACCAGTGACAGTACTAGCATGGGATTCGAACCTCGGTCCTTAGATTCTTAATTATTGAATTTTAAGGCAACGCTCTAACCAACTGAGCCATCCTGCCAAAGGCAACAGTAGTAGAAATTTCATATATTTATCTATGAGGTTCCTCCTTATTTCTCCACTTTTTCCTAAGAGCAAAATTGATTAGTGGTTTCCATACATTATGTATGTTTGCTGTGATGTTTCTAACAGTTGGTGCATATACTAACCTGTTTGCTATGATATTACTAACAGTTGGTTCATATATTAACTTGTTGCTGTGATATTATTAATAGTTGGTGCAAATACTAACCTGTTTGCTGTGATATTACTAACAGTTGAATGTCTTTGGAATATTTAAATAAAAATTAAACTTTTCTAAAGACATTCAACACACATATTAGATGATGGGTATAGTCCAATATAAAAATACAACTAGAACACCATTATCACGAACCTTCAGGAAAACATGATTAGATATAGTATTGAAGTATTTTAAAAATAAAAGTTTTCTACTGAAGACATTAAAAGATGACATTGTAAAATATCAAACAGAGAAATGTACCAGCATCTTCTATGCATGGACATTTTTGTAGGCATTGGAAAACTTATTTCTTGGGTAAATAATATTTATGTAGGGCAATTTTTCTAATACCACTTTCATGCAAAATAAGAACTGATTTGGACTCATTTTTAACAACTTGCAAAGGGATGTAAACATCGATACATGACCAAAGGCATGTGAAAACATTATATGATCCCAAGATGCATATTCCATGCCAAAGCAGCATTCATCCACTGGTGCAGATTCCAATCTCTTACTCATATCTTTATCATTGTTCATTATATATAGATAGTTAATTACTAAAACAGACAAAACTCACTATATATATTACCACACACAGCAAGCTAGAGTAATCAATGGATGCCAGAAGGCTTGTGCATAAAATCCCCATCTAGGGCCTACTCATCTAATATCCCCAGACTAGTTTCTGGCTTATGGCCTTCATCAGTGAGGAGCCAGAAACTAGTCTGGTGATATTGGATGAGAAACCACTAGATGGGGATTTTATGCACAAGCCTTCTGGCATCCATTGATTACTCTAGCTTGCTGTGTGTGGCAATATATATATATATATAGTGAGTTTTGCCTGTTTTAACAACAGTTATACACAAGCATAAGAGATGGTGGTCATGTGATGTTTATAGTCATATTACTACTGTTAAATTAATGTGTCAAATTTATTGCCCTCACAATTTTGATACAAATCACCCGATGGATGTATATTAATATTTTTTATTATTCATTCATTATATTAGAGACTACCCACTTTATGAATAATAATTCTTAGTGTAATTTTTACCATGCCATTCTCATGCAAGGTAGGAACTGGTTTCTAATCACTTGCAACACCTTATTTAATCATAAACATATTACCAAAAACATGCATATATAAATAACCACCTTCTACCTGTTTAGTCACCTATAAAACTATAAGCCAATAGCCATGCAGATCTGACTATACATTTTGATGTCTTTAATAACAATAATCACCATCATTAGATCCAAAGCCACAAGCTAGAAACTAGTCTGGGGATATTTGTGAGTAAGCACTAGTAAAGGTATTTTATGGACTAACCTCCTAACATCAATTGATTATTATGGCTTGCACTAGGTGGCACTACTTTATGGAAAGTTGCTATTGTTTTAAAATAATAGCTCTTTATACAGCCGACTTATTTACAGTAATTATTTCCCTGAGATAAAATATTCTCTCTATTAACCTGTTAAAAGCACATTGGAGTCTGTTTTGACCTCAATATCTTAGTCCATATTTCTATTTATAAAATTATTGAGATATTTAAACTAGTGTACATTCTCACGATAACAACCATCAAATTAAAACTTGTTGAAATGTTTTTTCTGTCTCTGGCTGATAAAGAATTTGAGTTTTTGAACATTAATTAATGAACCAAAGTCTTTATATGTTGCATTCAGAACATATGTAAATTGGCTTTTGAACTGGAAAAAAATAACACAATTATTAGAATACTATAAAACAAAAATCTTTGATTTAAATTAATCTCCAAGTTAAGAATCCTACCATCAAACATTTATCTTGCTCTCTGTTTGATTAAGCCATATATAACAATTCCAAAGACTACTACTATAAAAACTGAAAACAATATTGTAGCAAATATACACCCTTGATTAACATAAGTGTTCATTTCAAATGTTTTAGATTTTTCACATGTAGTAATAACATTTCCTCTCATTGTATCATGTAGAAGTTATATCTTATATATAAAATACTTATTTTCTCTGTTGTCTGATAGGTACCATATGTTTGTTTATGAGGCTGTCATGAACCAAATTCACATACAATCAATTAAAAAACCTGCAAAGGAAGTGATCCACTATTAATGAAAATGCTCAGAAAAAAATCAGTACATGTTCTTTTAATTACAGAGATATAGTATTTTAAAAATCATGAAGAAAATATTATTACAGTACATAAATTCATGTTGAAATGTAATATTTAGTGAGGGGGAATAGATGCTACAGTGTTGTATTTGCATTTAGTTTTAATTAGTATATTATTGCATTTATGTGATGAAAGTCAGTAAGTATGCTTTTATCTTCAGAGTATAGTATTTAAATCACAAAAGAATATGATTAAAATCTTTTGTTTAACTTACATAAAATCTAAAAAACTGTTGGTTAATGTATAATTTCTCATGTTTAAATCTTTTATTCAATTTACATTAAATCTTATAAATTTTTTCTTAAAGCAACCAATTAAAAAACTATGGCTTATTTATGTCTGGTACATCTGGTAATATGAATAAATTTGGTTATTTTTTAAACAAGCCGTGTGATGGCGCTTTACACTCATTAATACACATAAATATAATGTTACCTGGCCATCCTTGCTTTATTGTCCGATTTATGGTATTACCAAAAAAATTATTCTACATTAATTATTGTTCCATTTTTTTATTGTCCGATGTCTGGTATTATGTTTATATCAAAACAAATTAAGTTTATCTTAATTTATTTACTTAGTTTTTATTGGAAATGAACAAGTTTTTTTTTTTTTTAAATTTAAAAACACGCTTTTACTTTAATAACATTACCGTGTCAGACTTCTTTGTATTTATTGTCCGATTTCATGTGTTCTTTTGAAATTAATTAAAAATAAATAATACATGTATAAATTAATTGCTGTACTTCTTTTGGATTGAAAACAAAGTATAAATTAATTGATCTACTTATTTATTATTGGAAATGAAGAAGTTATTTTTTCTTTTAAAAACATGATATTACTTTAATAACCTTACTGTGTTGTCCTTCTTTTATTTAATTGTGCAATTTCTGTACCAGGAAGGGGGAATATGGCAGCATGTAGTGCTGGAATGTGCAGGGGGAACCGATGATTTTGACGATCTGAAGGATCATCCAATTTGACCTTAGCTATTTGCTTAGTCTCATATGTGCTCTTATGCAAAGCTGATTTTTCACGTGAGTTCTCTGCAATGGTGCTTGTCCCTACCCTTTTACAATTATTAAAAACATCGACATTTGTGGATGGAAGTGTGGCAACACATTTTAAATTATTACTATGTAATACTATGTCAGGAAGGGGGTAGGATCATTACTTATAATGTACATTTTGAGAGTTATGGCCAGTTGATTTCTAGACATCCTAAGGGTAGTGATCTGTGAAGTGTGCACATTTGCAGAGTTTCGCAAAACACATCAATGGGCCATAAGATTGGTGCGCAATGACATCTAGATCTGTTAATGGTAATATGAACAGAACTGCTCTAGAGGCTGTAAGTTTGGCCATGTAAATGGCAATTTTATGTATCCTGGCACATAAAAAGCGCCATCAAATGGCTTGTATGGTTAAAAAAATCACTACCATAAATTTAGATGAGCAATCAACTAGTTTATAACAAAGCCATAAAACTGTCCTATTAATTGAATCAAATGCAATATGGAAATCACTCTTTTGTTCCTAACATTTGTCTGAAAACAAAATTCATATTTACAGTGCATCTTGGTTATCTAAAACCACACCAAGATTTTGATAGCTATTCATTTATAATTGGAACCAATGTATTCAATACAATTTTTGAAATTCCCTTTGCTGTAATGGATAATAATGATATTACTTGGTAATTACTGCAGTGTTTGTCCATTCCTCTTGTTTTTAGATATTTGGAAGAATAAAAACATCCTTAAAATCAAATGGCATAACTTCATGGGATGATATATTTCTTTAAAAAAATCCAATATTTTAGAAGCTAACATATCCCCACCATATTTTAAAACTTTGAGAAGTTTATTAAGATCATCAGCCTTATCATTTTAAGATTATAAAGTGATATTTTGATATCATCAAACTGGATATCTTTGTCCAAATCTAAATAGAGAAGATGGATATATCATTAAAAGTCATAACCTCAATTCTTGCATAATTATTTGGAAGATGATCTAAATACTCATTTCACATGTTAAAAATATCCTTTTTGTAGAAGGGAGTGCCACTATATACTTTGTAGATACAGCCGAACATACTTTCTATGTGGAATCCCAAAATCAAAGCTCTCACAGATTGGCTAGGTGTTTTGCTCTATTTATTGAGGAATAATTATGATAATTATTTTAAATAGATTTTAAATATTTCATTTGTTCAAAAATTGTATACTATTTTTTTTCTTGTTGATGACATGATTGTGGTTGGCAATAAACCATGTCTCTTAACTTTTCTCTTGTTCCATACAGATTCGATTCACAATCTTTGGATTGAAGGATGACCGAATTGTTGTTCTTGTTCCCAGAAGATGGATTTGTGTTCCGGATTATTTATATGTAAAAGAACAATATAATGGCTCATATTTTTATTTTATACTAATATGTGTATAAAATGAGCTAAACAACACTAAATAATACAAAATACAGTTGGGGAATGATTTTTTAACTCAAATGCACTATGCTGTTTTAGAAAAACACATGCTATGTCCAAGTTCGAATATAACAAATAAAACTTTAAACACTTTTATTTGTTTCCAAGTTGTTATATGCATATCTAAACAAACTAATCCTGATAAGACACTGAAGTTCACAGTGGATGTAAGTTAGGAGGTTATTTTTCCAATTAGGTTTCACATTACTCGATGTCCTTTAATTTTTATTATATATATGATAGTTTGTTTATGTGCATATAAAAATAGATATTTATTAACTCAGTCTTTCACCAGCCAATCAGATCAAGCACTGAGACAGAGAATTTAACAAGAAAAAGGTGGTTCCACCTTCTTCTTTACTTGTCTTTCTATATAACTCAGTCTTTGTAAGTTCAATTATAAGGTGATTTGATTGAGGTTATGTAAACATCTCTGCTCATTTAATTTGACACTGGACAACATTAGAGTTGGTTTAGACATCCCTGTAATAGCTTAGGATCAAACATGTCTTTTATTTTCATATAGAACAATGCACTTAAGTTAGAAGATTATCTTTCCTATTATGTTTTATACTATATGTATAATATTTAAATACAAGCATTTTGTCTTTACTAAAGTTAATGTAATTAGAAAGGATTTGAACTCAGACTTTCAAGCTCCCCGCAGCTATCCACTTCATCCAATACAACTGATATACATGACCACACACATGTGAAAAAGATAAATGATATCCAGTATATGTTTTTCTGCTGAATAAGCACTCATCAGCTGGTCCAGATTATAATCTCTCTCACACACATGTAATCTGCATAATTTATGTTAAGATAGCAAATCTTCAAACTTTAATGAACAAACTTCAATCTTCTCCACACTTTAACTCTTCAGCCATTCCATATCATTGAAAATTTGTCCATTGAAGTTTGAAAATTTGCTATATATTGTACCAATCGGAATGAAAGTGAAGATCGAATCTAACTGCAAAAACAATATCTGCACTACAAGGGCGCCATCTAGGCATTTGAGCCTAGAAAAATTTATAGAGTAGGCAGATACGCGCTGTTAAGATTCCACTTTATTTAAATATTCCGATCGTTAGCCCAAGTCACTAGCTCAGTGGAGACGCAGAGATAAAAATCTATATTTTAATTTATATCTTAAATATCAAAGAGTAAAAGCCACTGCCAGAAATTAACATATAAAAATATTTATTTACGCACATATAAAATAATATTTATATTTTGAGGAATAAGTTTAACATTTTAGATTTTTATATTAACTTTTAATTTTACATTTAACTAAGTTTCAATGAGTTTAATTATTATTTAGATAGTCAAGTATGAATAGACTACATAGATCTGCATTTGAAAAGAAAATATTCTTCCCTGATTTAACCTCAGGCAACAAATTTCACAACCAAACTGGCGCCAATCCATCTGATACATTCATGTATTCAATGTAGCATGATACGACAACACAAAATACTATATTGTCAGGAATGTACATCTGAACAATAAGTAGAAATAGAGAAGACATTGACTCTCCACCACAGGAATGTGACATCTGTTGGCAAGTAGATCAATAAAAAAAAACTCCATAGGAATGGACTGCGGTCTTCTGCCGACTTACAAACCCATCCATAGGCAAACAGAGGTGTGGGTGGGTATATCTATAATCCTGCCCGTAGCGGACCCTCATACTACATCTACTAATTACACAAATATATCCAATCCATTGAACCAATTCAACTACGAAATGAATAACCTAAGATTACCCTCCCCTTAATACAACTTTACAAAACTATATAGCCATTCACTCCCGACTTTTAATTTTAACATTTAAATACGTTCCACAGATTTGTTTAAAAATGTTGGGTATAGATCGATTACATAGATTCCACGGTCAAAAACATTTCAAAATAAACATAAACGATCAAAATACAAAATTATTGATACCAACAATCGCAGAGGGAAACTTATAAGTAACCCAATAGTATTCACCATAAGATACTTGTGTTGTCACCAATAACTTAAAAGACATCCGAATAAATACATTTTAGATACTCACCGTAAGGTATCATTATTTATCGAATGTCTATATATTTTGATCAAATATGAAAACCAAAATATAATTAACCGCAAACGAATCCATGCAAGCGTCTATAAACAACTTAAATTTCATACATTTAAATAATCTTTACAATAAGGAAAAAAAATGGAAATGATGTTTATCAATCGAAAACATATAAAATTAAACATTATTAATTTGATTTAAAAACTTAAAAGTCAGATAGAAGTTCATAAGCTTGAACAAAGTTCTTAGTTATTTTTTAAATTTAGAGTTCATGTCAATATAGCTTACAGTATAAGAGTCCAGGTTCCTGTTGGTAATTCCCACGCATCTCCATTGGAAGAAAATGTTCTGGAGGTAGCATTAGCTGGTTCCATTCTGGTATCACAGTCTTTTCATTTTATTTTTTTTTTAAACAAAAAAAAAAATGAGAGAGAACGCCAAGTGCGTCTTACCGTTGTCATCAAATCAAGTTGGAAAAACCTGACTGGAACTCAATATTTTTTCTTTTTATAGTCCTCCTATGGATTCCATGAACAAAAACGTCACTGTTCTGTTTTCGTTATGGTCCGGCCTTTATTTGCTTCCATTGGTCAAGCTAAAATCTCTTTCTTCTCTTATCTAACTTTTCATCTGACTTTTTAATTAAACAGCTTTTAGATAATTAATAAACAATCATTTCCATTTACAGATTACAGGAATTAATTAATACCTGTTTTTATTTTAACTTACGTTATTTTTTTATTAAAATATTTTTATATTTCAATCTTGTATTTTCAAAAATACGTTCAAATACTTTTTTTTCTTGTTTATGAAAAAAATATTTTTAAAGTTTAGCATCCGTGCGAATATATATATGTTTAACAAACATTTTAATTTTAGCGTTTAGTTTTTCCTTTTATTTGCGAACTTTTAAGTTTTTATTTTAAATAAATGTAACGACATATTTATATATCGTTACAATATATATATATATATGTGTGTGTGTGTGTGTTGGCAATTATGATCTGGACCAACTGATAAGTGCTGATTCAGCATGAAATATATATATTGGAGATCATTTATTTTTTTCTTGTGTATGTGGTTATATTTATCAGTTGTATAGCTGTAGTTCAAATCCCTTCTAATTATATATATAAGTGCAATAATGCTAAAGGCTAAATGGGTTTGTAAGTAATCATTAAAATTCAGTCAAGACTTAGACGATCCCGGTATCAATAACATTCAACAATTTCAGTCTGTTGTCAAGGCAACCTTTAATTTGTGTTAAAAGGAGGTTGCCTTGACAACAGTCTGAAATTAAAAGGATGATGCCTTGACAACAGTCTGAAAATGTTGATCGTTATTGGTATTGGGATTATCTAAGTGTTAACTGAATTTTAATGATATATACATATAGCAAAAGTTTTTACACTTTTGGATAATAATATATTCTCAATATGACCTTCTAATAAAACAAAGCAAACCTTTTCAAGTTTTTAATTCTTAGACACAGAGAACTTCTTTACAAGAATGGGAAGCTATTATTTTATTAAAATCTTCATTCCCCTGACAGCTGTTCTGTCTATGAGAATGGGTGTGTCCATTAGGACTGATATGTCCGTGGTGACTGATATATTCATGAGGTTCTATGCATTCATGAAGTCTGATATAACTACCATGGTTGATTAGCCATGAACGTTGACATATCCATAATTGAAAGTACTTTACGTTATTATTAATTATTTACCATTATTATTATTCAAAACTGATGTATATACATAAGTGGTAAGGCTTCCATCCTCTCTTCTCCCTCCAGAGGTCAGGAAATGGAATAAACAAATCACCAGCTTGAAAGAGCATGACTAGCAAGCCTCCTCAATAAACTGGTCCTAGTACAGGACCTATGCATCTTTTTTTTCAAATTCTCATTTTGCATCAACCTGCAGCTCTGAGTTTAAACCCATTTGATTATCAATTGTAATCACATGACTAATACTTTAGTTTGTCCTACTTTTATTTTTCTATTTTTATAAATGCTAATCATCATTCTTTAATTTCTTCATCATCGTAATACATGTGTGTATATATATATACGCACACACATTAGATGTCACACACATACGATAAAAATAGTAAAGTGACAAGAAGGTCAAAGAAACTATTAAGCTTAAATTTAATTAATAATTGAACGAGACAAGTAAAAAAAAAGAACACAGTATCTTTATAATTGAATTGTCATCTAATTAAATAAATGTCAGTTTCTCAAACATTGAATCAATCATATTAATACTAAAACAAAACAAAAAAAGTAAACGAATTAATTTTCTAATTAATTTGTAGTATCATTATTTATTATATTTTGATCTCTTATATAAATACTGTATCGACCATATAAATTAATATTCGATATTTAACACATGTTAATTTTAAACAAAAAAAATGCCTTGCATAATTTGATGCAGATAAGATGGCGGACTCTGGATCTTAGAGTCCATGTATTGCATCCATATTGATTACTTCTAATGCTTAAACTTATAAATTCCTGAGCAATAAAACTATTTGACTCATTTTTAATATATATATATATTGATTTCTGACATGATGATTAAATTGTACTGTGACATTTTTTTATCTGTTTAAATAAACGGAGCGAAAGAGAGATGGAACCGAAATTCAAATTGGGTGCCAAGTAAAAAAAAAAAAATGATTTCAATCACATTTTAGATAATAATAAAAAATTCACATATTACTCATTTTAAAGAATAGATAATATAAAATCATTATAGAAATTATTAAAAATATATATTGAATTTTTTTTATATACTATAAAATGTATTTTAAAAAAAGGTTATTAAATTTATTGAAAGTATCAAAATTAATAGTACAAACAAAAAATTATCTAAATATAAAAAGTACCCACACATATGGCTGTATGTCATACTGAGAAGAAAATTCGATAATAATAATAATAATAATAATAATAATAATAATAATAATAATAATAATAATAATAATAATAATAATAATAATAATAATAACAACAACAACAACAACACTTTGCCAAGCGCACTTTGATACTGCATACCAATTCATGGCAAACAAATTAATCTGATAAGTTAAGATTCCAGTGTTTTCTCAGTGGGACACTAATATTTCTTAAATTGACAACGTTATTTGATTTGGTAATAAACCAGACCTCTTTTATTTTTTTCTTCCTATCATTAGATTCGTTGCAGACTGCATTAATTATTTGAGGATAAAATTCATGTCCAGCGTTCCTCTCATGATTAAAGAAAGCAAAAATAATTTGAGAATTCACTTTAGACGTTTTATATTGGTGTATGGGTTATCATAAATGTGTTGACACACAAGCTTTTATCTTTCCATAATAAATGATACTACAGCCAGTGCCTTGGAAAAAGAGAGTTTGCATATACTTTATTAGAATTAATTGAATCAAGTATACTTTCAATACTTATGTGTCGTCTTCATGGTTTTTCTATTGTGAAGCCCCATTTTTTGCTAATTTGAATAGTATTTGATTCGTTATGTATTCATTTTGCACAATGATTCACACTTCTTTAATTTTGTGTTTCCTGTCATTTCTTTTTTTACACATTGTTTTAATAATACTTGAATCAAAACTATGTCCATGTTCTTGTTCATGGTTGTAAAAGACCAATGAGCTGATAGAATTAGACTTAGCTTTTACTCTTTTATACATTAAAGTGTCCTTGTTTTATTCTTGTTTTTAAATTAGTCCTTGTCTCCCCATAGTGTATATATATGAAGGGCTCATTTGGCAGCACCTTGTGGCTAATCTAAATATAAAAATGACCCAATACACTTTAATATATAAAAATGCAAAAGCCAAGTTTGACTCTACCGGCACATCAATTTTCTACAACCATGAACAAGAACACGGACATAGTTTTGACCCAAGTATGATTAAAACAATGTGTGAAGAAAGAAACATCAGGAAACAGACCATTAAAGAGCATTGTTCAACCCACAAAATGGATGCATAATGAACCAAAAATCAAGCAGGAATCAAATTAACAGAAAATCGGTCTTTTCAATAGAATACCTATAACAACGATGAGAGTATATTTGTTTCAATTAATTGCAATAAAATATATACAAACACTGTTTTATCATTTTATATTAGGATTAAAAACAGAATATCAAGATATACTTATATATAACAATAAAAATAATAAATATAATGGTAATTAACTATTATATACAGACATTCAATTCGCAGAAGTACTTTCAGTTAATTCCTTAATTTTTCTCTATTGCCATTAAATTCAAAAAACACAGCAGAAGGAAACATCATCAACTCAAATCCCATGAATCCCAAATTTTAATGTTAACACCTTGTCTATTAATTATATTCATTTTATTTCTATTTATTAAAATTGCCTCTTACTTTTTCTTTTATTATGGTTTTTCTTTTCATTAAGAATCTTAAGACTTTCAAGATCAAACTTAAATTTATATTTAAAAGTTCTTCCATGATCCAAGAAAACTGAAGCAGTCATTAAATCATTATTATTTTTACTTTTCACACAATTGTATGACAATTCATGCTTCTTTAATCTTTTTCCTATACTGCATCTTGATTCACCTATATATGATAACATATGATCTACAAAAATTTTGATACACAACATTACTTTTTTTTCTTGACAGGTATGACATTTTTATAATTATTCAGTAATTTATTAACATTATTTGGAACACAAGATGAAACATTAAACACATTCTTAAAAATTTCACTTGAGTATTTGAAATAAATGGAATAGGTATCCATTTTTTATTATCAATCTTCAACTCCTTTAAATCATCATAACTATTTGATCTTGAAAGAGTTAAGATTCTTCATGAAGAAAAAAACTCATAATAAAAGAAAATTTAAGAAGGCAATTTTAATAAATAGAAATAAAATAAATTTAATTAATAGACAAGCTGCTAACATTAAAATTCAGGATTCATGGATTTGAGTTGATGATATCTTCTTCTGTTATGTTTTTGAATTTAAAGGCAGTTGAGGAGAGTTAAGGAATTAATGGAAAGTACTTCTATGGATTGAAAGAATGTATATAGTAGTTAATTACATTTATATGTATTATTTTTATTGTTTACAATAGTTTTTAATGTAATATTTATTAAGAATTAAAACCTTAAGAATATGCTCCTGAAAAAATGACAGTAGGGATCTCTGCAAATCTTTAACACAAAATATATTTAAAAGACAAACATTTTATTTGTATATATAATCTAGAGGATTTGAACACAGACTTTCAAATCTCTTCAGTCATCCACTCCATCTCACACTACTGATACACGTGATAACACACATGAAAAAGATAAATGATCTCGAATATATGCATTTCATGCTAAACCAACATTCATCTGTTGGTCCAGATCATCATCTCCCGCATATATATGTAATCCATTGTAATGATTCAGAGAATTAGACTTAACATAATCTGTACTACAGGGCGCCATCTAGGCATTTGAACCTAGAAAAATTTATAAAGTAGGCAGATACGTAAATCAAAAAAAAAATAATTTTTTTTTGATTTAATATATTTTGATTCTGGTCATTATCCCATTGTCACTAGCTCAGGGAGTAGCTGAGATTTAAATTTCATAATAAATTCTTATCTAAGAATATATAAAAAAGAATAAAATAAGCCACTGCCAGTAATTAACACACAAACATTTATTTACGCACATATATAAAATTTAGCATTATTTTAGAATAACTTTTACTTTGGATTTTAACTTGATTTTAGAATTTAAATTTACATTTTAATTTTTATAATATTATAAGTTTACATTTTAATTTTTATAAGTTCGCACAGATGGGTTTATAAAATGTGTTTTTAATGTTGAGTATAGATCGGTTACATAGATTACACGGTCAAAAAACATTTCAAAATAAACATAAACGATCAAAATACAAAATCATTGATACCGTCAATTGCATAGGGAATACAAGAAACCCAATGGTGTTCATCATAAGATATCGCATTGACACCAATAACTTAAAAGACATCCAACATAAATACATCTTAGATACTCACTGTAAGGTATCAGTATTTATCGAATGTCTATATATTTTGATCAAATATGAAAACCAAAAACATAATCAACCGGTAACGACCCCTGCAAACGCTATACCCAACTTAAGTTTAATGCATTTTATTTAGGGTGTCTGAATAACATAGATCTGCTTCCTGATTTACGGCAAAAGTCGTCAAACCACATCCCTGATACATTTTTATTAATGTACTGATAAATTTATTAAAAAAAAAACTCCCTCTCCACCAAAAGAATTCTTATTTTTTGGTGAATAAAAAATAAAAAAAAATTCTTTGGAATTGTTTGGTGTTTTTTTTTAAAACCCATCCATAGGCAAGGGGGGGCATATATGCAATCCTGCCCGTAGCAGATCTCATACTACATCTACTAACTACATCAATATATCCAATCCATTGACCTAATCCAACTATGAAACAAATAATCTAAGATTTACCCTACCCTAATATAACTTTACAAATCTATATAGCCATTCATGCCTGACTTAAGTTTAACATTTATGTAATTTAGTCTAACGAAAAACAAAAATCATATTAAAAACTTGAACAAAAAAAAAAATGGAAATGATTTTAAATAAAAAAAAAATACATCAAATAACATTATTAACATTAATTTACATTGGTCAGATAGGATTCTATTTGTATTATTTACTAAAAGGTTTAGAATTTAGAGTTCTTATTGTTTTCAAATGAATATAAAGTTCTTATGATTTTTAAAATGTCCAGCTTTATCCTTTACATCATGAAGGGTCAGAGTGACTTAAGATCAACATTGGCATGACAATAATATTGGCATTAGCAAGGTATTTGAGCATTTCATCATCAGATTTTCAATGGCATGGATGGCTAAAGAGTTGGAGGGTGGAATAGATTGAAGCCTGTCCATTAAAGTGTGAAAATTTGCTATCTTAATTTAAACCAAGTACTAATTATATATATGTGGGAGATAAATTTGGACCAACTGTTGAGTTCTGGTTCAATATGAAATATATATATTGGAGATTATTTATCTTTTTCACACGTATATGATCATGTGTATCGGTTGGGTTTGTTTTAATAATGAAGAAAATTGTTGGGCAATTGAAACTGTTAACAGTGGGTTGTAAAAAGCATTATAAAATGTAATAAAGAACATAAATGATATTAATATTATCTGGATTTGGCAATGCAATAAGAAAGATGAGTGTATCAGTTGTATGAGATAGAGTGGATGGTTGAAGGGAGAGCTCTGTGTTTAAATCCCCTATATTACATTTAGACTCTAGGTATGTAAAATATATTTGTATTTAAAATATTATCTATATATTTCAAATACATTCTAGTCATTAAATTAATTTCTAATTAGTATTTGTCTAAAGGTTTGTTATGATGTTATTTTAGTATTAATTATTAGTTAGACTATTTCCATCATCTGATATTAATAACTAAATGTCTTCAGAAAAATTGTAAATTTTATTTAAACTTTCTAAATATATGAACCTGTTAGTAATAGCACACAGGTTAGTATCTAACATAATGTCTCAAGTTTTATTAGTCTCTCTTCTTCAGGGGTTGTTGGCTTGACCAGTGGCAACTAAGAAGGGATATTCAGTTCTTAATATTAGATGATGGAATAATCCAAAAAATAATTAATACTAATTTCTAATTAGTTTATTTTTTTTCTTTAATCATTAACTTTCACATTATTGTATTTTTAAGTCTTTGTATGCAGCGTTACTTTTTGTGAGAAAATGCTGTTTTCAAATTATGGATCTTACTTTAGGCAAATTAATTAAAGGACAAATTTTTACTCTTGATGAATTTAAGCTCACCCAAGAGGAGAATATTGATCAGGTGATTTACATAAGAACATTTTTTATTCTATTTTTTTTAATATTCTATGCATTATTTTTTTCTATTTCTATGATATATAATAATGATTAGAAACATGGTCATACATAAAGTGATTATAAATATTTTAAAATAATTTTAATAGTTGTTACTTTTTTTATATTATATATTTAGTGTATATGTTATTTCTTTAATGCCCCATATTAAAATCATTTTGCAATGTGTACTTTGTATACCCAGTATAATGGGGATTGATTTTCTCTGCAAACTGCTTGTAGCGCCATCTCTGAAGCAATGCATCTGTTAAATAGGGACTTAACTTATCTATTTAGCAAACAAATTTTAAGATGATATATGGATCATATGAAATGTGGCAATGTGTTTTATATCGTTGTTGATCATTTTTGATGCTCTCTCTTTCCATCACAAAATCTTGCAAACCACTTTAAAATGTTTTGTGACTCATGGATTTACTGCCATCCATAATTTGAATCTTTCAACCATTTCAATAGCTGTTTTACCCAATTTAACATCATCATATAAGAAATTTCAACACAGGTTTTCAATCTCCCTTCAGCTATCCACTCTATCTCATACAACTGATACACATGTCCAGACACATGTAAAAAAGATAAAGGATACATATATGTATCCTTAAACTTTAATGGATATGCTTCAATCTACCCCAATCTCCAGCCATCCATATCATTAAAAATCTGATGATGGAATACCCAAATCTCTGATTGATATGAATCCATTTAAATATACAGAAAAGGGATGTGCAGGATACAAGCTGAATCTGTATACATGAGGGGTCAGAGTAACTTAAAGTCAACATGAGCATGACAATAATATTGTCACCAATCAAGGATTTGGATGTTCAGTCATCAGATTTTCAATGGTATGGATGGCTTAAGAGTTGGAGGATGGAGTAGATTGAAGCCTGTCCATTAAAGTTTAAGTATTTTCTATCTTAATATAAACCGAGCACTGATCATATATATGTGTGGGAGATGGTGGTCTGGGCCAACTGATGACTGCTGGTTCACATGAAATACCTGTTTTGGAGATTATTTATCTTTTCACATGGGTGTGGTCATCTATATCAGTTGTATGAGATAGGGCAGATAATTAAAGGGAGTTTGAAAGGTTATGCTCATATCCTGTATATAATTACATCTCCTAAATTAAACTTGTATTCAATCAAATATTAACATCTTGTTATGCCTTCATGGGGTAAGGCACAAAATATACTATTACTCTTCATGTCATAATTCATGATCCAAACTTGTTAACCTTTTAGAATTTCTGTGTTGAATAATTAAACTACATTGTTATAATGCACATATGTTTATTCAGAGATGTCACTACAAGGAGCTTAATAGCGAGAACCAGTAGCATTGATCTTTTCAGTAGAATGTATCTTTATTGAAATAACATCCTTGTTTTTACTTCACCTTCGAGTGGTAAGTCTTAAATTGCACTTTACGCAAAAAAGTGAAGCTCAGTATTATTATAAAAGAATTATAAGGCTTAGCCCTTTCAGAGAACTTAGGTCTCCATATTCATAGCCTATTTTGGGAGTGTTGGCTTATATTGAGATGTTAAATGAAGTTTAGGAGTAATTTATGCATATTATGGAGAGACCCATGCCAACATCACCACCAGAACATCTCAACATCACTCTTTATACAGGAGAGCTCTAAACAATACTGAAAACAAATCCATATTCTTTGAGCACCAAAAAACAACAGGCCATATGTCCAAACCCGCTATGGCAAGGGCACTGTGCACTGAACATAATGATATGAAACAAAATATAAAGAAGGTTAGCTTTATTGAAAATGACAACTGTGCAATAAACCAAAAAGAATCGTGCTTTACAATCTCCAGAAAATGGTCTTTATGAAAAAAAACTTTGAATAAATTTTGCATAAATTACTGTTAAGCTTCGCTTAAAGTCTCAGTGTAAACTGACACTCCCAAAATAGGCTATGAATATGGAGACCTAAGTTCTCCAAAAGCACTAAGCCTTATAATTCTTTTCTAATAATACTAAGCATCACTTTTTACATATCTTTATTTAAAATATATAAAAATGGCTTTTAACCAGGAGTCTGGATTGAATTCAAATAATGCAGCATCACTTCAAGGGTTCTACATAATATAATGCTAAGAAGCAATGTAAAATTAAACCCTAAAGATTTTCAAATTGCTACATTGTGGATTGAGGTAAAAGATGAATATTTCACATTAGACAGAAGGCTTGCCATATCACAATTTTTCTACTATTTAAATGAATTAGACTTCACTGCATTAACTACTACTCAAAACAACAAAATAGATTGTAATCAATTGAGAAAGAAATAAAAGTAAATATATTTTAAAAAATCATATCACATTGCATATATTAGTTACATATAATTTTATGATAACCCTGGCCAAAGAATATTGGTATCTACGATTATTAAATAACTGAGAATGCTAAAATATATAGATACTGAAGTGGTATCACATCTATATAAGTGTGTTAATAAATTGGCTTGGATTCAAAACATTATGAAAGGTTTGAATTTAAGACCGATAGCTTGATAGTAAATAATGTTATAAAAATATTTTATAATAAAACATTTTTATTTAATATTTTGCAATTGACTTTCCATTTAGCCATATTTTAATTTAAAAACTGAAAATTTAAACAACATCATATTTTTAGTATTTGAACTGAAATTCATACGCTAAAAATCATGAGATGTTTGTGTTTATGAATAAAGCATTTGTTAAATAATCAAGAAAAGTTAAGATTTCATCCTTCATATTTTTTGTTTCTATTCTCATTAACTACAACACTTTTTAGTCAATTAGTCACGGCATTCAATGAAAGCATATGTTTTGAAAATATACTGCCATCTAGTGTGTGTTAGTGAAAACTTACTGCTGGATATCAATGTTGTTTGAAATTCAGCTTACCATTGCCACCTAACACATGTACAAAATTTGAAGAAAATTTGTTCAATAGAAGTATGTTAAAAATCAATTACAAGATTTAATTCATACAAACAGTATTTCTTAGTTTAATAAAAGTATTTAACAATAAATAAATAGTGGCTTCTGGAGAAAAAGTGCATTAAATTCAGATCCAAAAATCCTCTCCAATGGAAGCCATAAGTTAGAAACTAGTCTTCGAAAATAGATACTAGTAGTATACTGGATAGCATTACTACATGACATCTATTGACTACAGAAGCTTACACTAGGTGGCAGAACTGGAAAAAAATATATTTCTGTCATATATATAATCTTACTGTAATCATTGTTTATCAAGTTAATTACAATTGCAAATTATTTAATATCATTGTAATCATTTTATTAAAAGAACTATATAAAATTTAATTTAATTACAGCTAATTATTCACAATTATATAAAGCATCAAGTTATTTATCAACCAAGATAAACATACCAAGATGGGGAGGGGGGATATGGCTATTGAAAATCACAGTTATAGACAGTGTTTCCCTGAAGGTTTGTGATGAAGGTGTTCTAGTTGTATTTTTATATTGGACTATTTCCATCATCTAATATGAGTATTGAATGTCTTTAGAAAAGTTTAACTTTATTTAAATATTCCAAATACATTCAACTATTAGTAATAGCACATCAAACAGTTTTAGTATATGCACAACATTTTGAGAGGTATTATTCTTCCCTCTTCTTTAGGTATTGCTGGCCTGACTAGTGACAGTACTAACATGGAATTCGAACCTGGATCCTTAGATTCTTGAATATTGAATTTTAAGGTAATGCTCTAACCAACTGAGTCATCCTTTAAATGTCTAGGTTCGAATTCCATGCTAGTATTGTCACTGGTCTGGCCAGCAATACCTGAAGAAGAGGAGAGAATAATACCTCTCGAAAGGTTGTGCATATACTAAAACTGTTGGATGTGCTATTACTAACAGTTGAATGTATTTGGAATATTTAAATAAAGTTAAACTTTGCTAAAGACATTCAATACTCATAGTAGATGATGGAAATAGTCCAATATAAAAAAATAAACAGATATAGAAAACTATTTACACATGTGTCACAATGTACAATATAATTTTGCTACAGTAGTAATGTTAGAATATATTTTTAACATTTAATGTCTTAGATTAAAAAATATACATATTTACTTATAGTATATATCAAATAAAGCTTATAAATTTTTTTATCACTAACACATTAAACCTCTGAGAGCAATTTTCATTTGATCCATCTATTGATAACTTGACTAATCGATTAATACCAAATGGTATACTGCTATCTTTTGACATTAATGTGAGAAAGTGACCATTGTTTCAATGTTCTTTAGGAATCTGATTTTATGAATTATTGTAATAATGGTGCTGGACTTAATTACTTTATAAATGCATTTATCTATGCACATTAGAATCATTGGCACAATAGTAATATATTCACTTTTATGCATATGATGCAAGTTTGAATTTAGGCTAATTAAGTTTAAAATTTGTTTTACATATTTACGATCTTTTTTTGCACCCATAGTCAACATAGATAACTACTTAGTAATAGTTAATAAGTAGATATCTGGTTATTCTTAATAAAAAAGTAAAACAAGTGTGAAAACTACTCAAAATCTTTATCTTCCACAATTGCTAAGAATTGATTAGTACTGTCTTTTCCTTCACTGTGTTTCTGGATTGGCTTTAAATAAGACCTTTAATCGATAGTAGTCTAATAAACATTTTTTAAACCTTTTTTTAACATATATATATATAATTTAGATTATATATATATATATATATGCGTGTGTGTGTAGTCTTTAGTGTCTAAACATATTAAAAGAAGGTCATTGGTGGTCGAGAGGTCAGTGACGGCTGCTTTACAAGCAGTTGTCTCGGGTTAGTGGGTTCACTTCCCAGATGATGCTATGACACATGAGAAAAAAGAAGGTTGCTTTTTTTCTAAAATAATAATTTCATTATATACAATAGAAAGCATGAAATATTAGTGTACATATATTGAAATTATTTGTTATAAAATAAACTGAAAATTAAGAAGCATGATTATGTAGATGAGTAATATGTCAATTAGTAGTCTGTGAAATTGTGAGGATGGCATAATGCATGTTGTAATAATTTAACATTTGTAAATAAACACCACTTCGACTGACAACAAAAGGTACCAAAATCTTTCTGATGATGACTGTTACCATATGTCAAGACCAAATACTCCTAGTGCTTGGTTAATTTAAGCAGTTAGTTTACTATTAAGGTCCAGAACATGATCTGGGAAGTTAATATAATCTTAGTTTTGAATCATTCCTGATTTAGCCTGGGATTTGACTTACCGCAATAGATGGTAGAGCTAATGACTATTCTCTAGAGGTAGACGGGTAGCCCAGAGAATACTGGGGTTTAAATTAAATGATTTGAGGTGAAACTGTCAGTACTAATCATTAAGAACTGTTTATTAGGCAGAGGTAGACATGAGCTTAACTCCTTATGTTCTAATTTATTGATGTGTTTGGTTTTGCAAGACCAGCTAAGATATTGATTTATGATCTGGGATGATCAGACCAATCAATGACATTATCAAACTGTGGAGTTGATTCCATATGAGTTGGCACAAGTATTCCCTTTCCTTATTTTTTGATATTGATCAAGCTCCATGTATCCCTGCATATTGTAATAGGAGCAAGTGTTTCATCTCTCTTTTTAATTTTCTTCAATTTTTCGAAGATATATTTATCATCTTGGATGGGGGAAAAGTTAAAGACCTTCTTACATATTGCAGTCCAAAGTGTATAAGTAAGGAAGATGGATAGTCTGAAGTTGGCAAACAATCTGGATTTAATACAATTTTTAATAGAGGTAAGTAGGTAGAAGTCAGAATTGACTTTATCAAAGATAGTATTTTTTATATCCCAAAGACCAGAGCATGAGTGAATGAGATGATCTAAAGTCTCATCTTCTCTATGACACAGAGTTGGCAGATGGGTTCGATTTTGGATATACTTATTGTTACTGACAGAAACCATTTGGTGCTGACAACCTTCATATTAATCTTTATGACAAAATCAAGGTATTTTGGCTCCAATATATTGAGATTGTTATTGGTATTGGCTTAAATGTCGACTGCTTTTAATGAATTTAGATTTATAAACCTACCTTGCCTTGAGCATGTTAGCTTTATTATTTAAGTAATACATTGTTGAAGTGCGGTTTGAAAGTTATAAATGACTATTTCTTAGATTCTTTCAGAACAAGTTACTTTTACCTATTTAATATAGGTTTATTTAAACTTCTTTCTATCAATAATTTCACTCTCCATGGTCATATTGCAATCTTTAGCATCTATATAAAATTAGACCACAAATAAAGGTTGATTTCCATTTTTATTGTTAAAAGGAGATTGCTTGATAACAGATTAACATTATTGATTGTTATTGATATTGGTATTAAGTGTTGACTATTTTCAATAAATTTACATATGTATATATAAAGTTTAAATTCTATTACATCTACATAATTATCTACATATAAATCTATATTTACCTTTATATAATAAAGAAAATGAAAATTTATTGATCAGCCTATATAATTTTTTTAAATAAAAAATATATTTTTAAAAATTGCTGCAAACTTCATGTCAGCTATTTTAAATATACACAAGTTGTTTTTTTTTTAAGTTTTTTTTTACTTCAGTTCAACTCTCCCTGAGCTTAAAAAAAGTTCTTACTTTGCTACATTCTGTAGGAGATAACCTTTTTTTTTTCAATTAGGTAAAAAAATTAAATTTTTTAAAAGTAAAAAAAAATGTTGCTCATCTTATCTAGATTTATATTTACTTAATTGTATTTTTTTTTTATCTTTTTTAAATGTATGTGCATAAAAATTACTGCTCTGTATCATTAAAGTTTAAGATCAAAAAATATTACTGGAATAAATCATAAACTTATTAGAATGAAAAATTCTGATGATGTGCTCATTTTTTAATTTTGCTTGTTTGATCATCATTAGAGGCGACTTTCAATTCAGGAGACCATTCAAAGTACAGATGAAAGAAAAACAAAGAATGCTAAGTTAAAGGTGATTTGCATTTAGGATACGCTTCGATCTGTAAAACACAAATGTAGTCACATTATTTGCATACAAGCGTTGTCATTACAAAAAAATCAAGTCAGATATCACATGACCTAAATTAATAAGTGTTGTCATGTGTTATGAGATAGCTTGTAGATAGTATTTTAATTTTTTCTACAGCAGAAAGCCTCATCACTTTGCCTAATTTCAGCTTTCCATTGTATTCTACCTTCAACCATATTTGTCCAATAAAAAAATAAACATTTCATCTCTTTAGATTGTCTAGAAGGTGAAAGTTCCCAAACAAGAGGAATTGCAAATTTAAAAAAATCTGTATTGCTTAGGTGGGTATAAGAAGTTTGAGCACAAAAGGTGACAGAGCTGACTTGCACTTTGATCTCCAGAATTCCCAACTCTACTACTAAAAGAAATTATAGCGACAAACTCTTCATACAGTAGTGTCACATATTGCAAGTCTTAGTAATCAATGGATGCAAAAATATTTGTGCATAAAATATTTATCAAGTGCTTACACATGCAAATCCCTAGACTAGTTAGTTTCTAGCTTGTGGCTTTCATCAGTGAGGAGCCTTGGATTTGGATGACTGTACCTAGATCTTAGGATTACGAAGGCTTGCACTTGGTAGCACTACTGCATGGAGCATTGGCTGTTGTTATTAACAGCCAGTGTAAGCAGATGAAATTGTGATCACATGATGTTTTGATGATTAAATGAAATTATCTCAGAACTGGAAATGAAATAATCGTATTATATTTTTCATTGCAGGTATCACATTGTTATCAAATATTATGATCTATCTGTAAAACAAAGACAGCATTTAGTTTCACGGTGCAAATATTAAAATTTGTGGATGATATTAAAGCCTGTTATAATACGCATTTGTAGTACAAAGATGTAAAAGTGTGTGTGTGTTTTATAAATATACTGTGAACTATTAAAAAATTTAGAAAAAATAAATTTTTACTTATTTATTTATTTATTTTAAGTGTCATAGCATCGGCCGGGACGCAAACCCGCAACCCGGGCAACTGCCTGCAAATGCAAGGCAGTCACGCTGACCTCTCGACCACCAACGCAAGACTACTTATTTATTTATTTATATTTTTTTAATCATATAGAAAAGGAAATCACAGTTACAGAGGAGTGTAGTTATTTCAGACTCACTACTGAATTGGTCTTAAATTTAGATTTAAAAAATCACCATTTAAAATTTTCATCACTTTTCATCTTCCAATATTTTGACAATTTTTATGCTTTCATTCAAGGATGTCATTAAAACATATAACTTCTTTTACATCAGACATATTTAGTAATAGAAAAAAATTGGCTTGGGTTCGACCTCATAGACAATTGAATCCTTATCCGTTAGCGTGGATTTTGTAAAAAAAATGATGATGATTGCAGAATGCATACATTGATGAATAATCCAGAATCCAACAATGAGACTTTGTTATAGTTCCACCCTCTAGTGTCTATTATTTGTGTTAAACTTACAATAGACAACATTGTAATAGAATGATAATGGAATCACGGCTCCTAACAAACTATTTTACATTCTTTATTATTCAGGTGCTCAGACATGTAGTGGCTTATCGTTTTTATAGCTGTGGACATGTGACAGTGCAAATAATACATCCATCTGTTTTAATTCATTCCCAATTCTTATTGCACATCGAATACTTTCTCCAGTGTCACTGGCTTGATGGGTTAACGATCTTAACTAAGTCTTTTTCATCATCATCAGTACTGCACTGCTTGATATGGTGCAGTAGTAGAATCAGACTCAGAAGCTCAAAATCCATTGATGACACCTGACCTATCACTTCAAGTACCCTAACTCTCTATAAAGTCCCAAACAATAAATTTTTCCCAATTATTTTTTCCTCATTTTTAGTTCATTTTAAAAGACTACAGGAAGCTATAAAAATGAATGTCGTTGTTGTTCCCCTTAAATTGTTAATGTAAATGTATTTGATTTCTGATGTTTATTGTAACTTATGCAGAAACTATTAATTTGTTGAGTTATTATTTTGCATTTTAATAGTTTGTATTATTTTATCTTTAGACGGTTAAGACAATAGCAGAAATCAGAGAGAAGGTTCAACTGGAAGTGTTTGTAGCATGTGAGGCTACATTAAATAAACAAGGATTCTCAATTTATTCACCCTCTAGAGGTAAGCTTTTAAGTTAAAAAATAAATTACAGATTCTATGACTGTACGCATTTGTCTAATGGCAATAGCCACATGGTGCATCTATTCTTATCAGAAAAATATTGGACCATTACATCTCTGGTAAGAATAGCTAGGCAACTGACAAATATTAGATGGTTAGTTTGGGTTGGATTATGTGAAAAAAAAATTCAATATGGCTCGAGCAGTCTTAAATTACCAAAAATATTTTCAAGCTTTATCTAATTTTATGTGTATGTGATGACCATTACAGCCTTCAAATTAAGATTATTCATGGCTACATAGTTATAATTTTACATGTTTATGTTAGAATTAATTGAGATTTTCTAGATGCTTATTCACTGGTTAATGCAGTATGTTGTTGTTAAAATCATATCTATTAACAGCAAGTCATTAAATCCATGAGAAATATTCTCATAATTATGAATAAACATGAAAAATAATTTAAATTAGCATTATTATTATAATTAAAATGACTTCAAGGCAAACTGAATTTTATTATAAGTAAATACTGTAATAGAATCATGCAAAATATTCGGTCACTTGGTTATTATAGATATTGATTCCAGGGGAAAGAGTATTTGCTTATCAATGAATAATGATTGATTATGTACAAGGTGGAGTAACTATAATCTCAAATTTTATTTTAGTTGATTATAACCATAGATAGTGACCAGAATGACGTTTACATCAAGTATAAGTCTCTATGCAGATCCATTCATATTTCTTAATCATTATCCACCCAACATATATATTACTATTCTATAATTAGGTGTTTAAACTACCCTAATGTTACTAGAAATGTTAAATCAAAATATTTTTATTCTAGGTATAAATACAATAATTGTTTGTGGTGTGAAATTAATGAGAAAATGATTCTTTTAAATAATAATTTCTTTACAACAATAACAATACAATATAAACAACTGTTTTTAGCTTTCCAATCCTTTTGAAAACAACTTTGAGATTTTACCAAAGGTGTGATTGGAAAAAGTTGATTTAACTTTAATCCTTTGGAATTTTATAATCTACAAAGATTTTTAACTAGATAATAGAAATGCATACAGGCATTAATTAACTAATAGATATTACAAGTTTTAATTACTAGATTTCAAAAATAAACCATGTTTGTTTTTAATTTTCAAAATCAGAATAATAGTCAAGCATTGATAGCCGAGAGGTCAGCGCAGCTGCCTTGCAAGCAAGTACTTGGTTGCAGACGGTTGTTGTGGGTTCGCCTCCCAGCCGATGCTATGACATAAGAGAGAGAAAAATAATAATAATAAAAATAATAATAATAACAACAATAACAACAATAATAATCATCATCATCATCATCATCATCATAATAATAATAATAATAATAATAATAATAATAATAATTTATTTAGACCTTTTTAAATGTTTTAATTTATAATAAAATTGTATTTTAAATCCAGAATTACTTACCCTTTACAGCTATTATTATTCCCAGTGAATGTAGAAAAATATCTACAAAAATTTATGCTTGTTTATTTCTACTTTTCCTTTACTTTATATATATATGTGCACACACACAACTATGTTGCTGTGTGCCATGTAACCCAACTGCAGTTTTCATTGCTGTTTTTGTGTTTCTATGTGTGTGGATTATGAAAAAATCATGTTTTAAAAATATCAAATGACGTTAAGACAAAAACAATTACAAAAAACAATAATAAAAAGAACTTAAAAAAAAAAACGCCTCTTTAAAAAAAAACAATTCAAAAATTAAATAAAATTAAGAAATCCAAAAAAAAAGACTCCCGTAATGTTATATTTTATGCCATTTTGCAAAAAACAATGCCGTCAAGCGCCGCGCACGTCTAAAGGATTTATACATACATACCATATAAATATTCTTCATTTATACTACACTTACGTTTTATTATATATAATACATAAATAAAACTATCTTCAGTATATCTATACCAAATATATTCACATGCATACCTTAATCATATATACATACCCTAAACATATATACATACCCTAAACCATTCCCAACATATACTACACCTATATCATTAATTATTATTATTACATAAGTTAAATCTGTAAGTCCTTAATATCTATTAATTATTTTATATCAATTAATATTATCATGTGTATAAAAGCTGCAAAATATAAACAACTTATGAAACTTATAATCTTATTTTATTTCTTTATTAATTTTTTATTATCAGTTTAAATATTATTGTGTGAAACTTCAATTTTAAAATTATTATCTTTAAATTTATTACTCATAAATTATTTATAAACTTTTTCATTTTATTATATTATTACTTAATTAATCCCAATACCCATCTTCTCTCCTTATTATTCAGCCTTTTCAACTATCAATTAATTTGAATTTCTTCTTTTAATATTATATTCTCTTAATTGGACTTTCTTTATCATCTACTTCTTTAACATTTGAGTAGCATCGTTTATTTTTTTAATTAGTATTTTTTTCTCTTTGGATGACATTTATATTAAGAGTGCTTTCAATTAAACAGTAAGCCATGACACAAACATCACCATCCATGGTTACTATGTTAGTGCTAAACTTATTTCTAGTATCAATATTATAATCTTCCCTAAATAATGCATTCTGTCCATTATTGTAACTTTTGTTTCATCCAAATTAGAGCTAGTTTCAACCACTGTGTCACTGTTACGACATCACATTTAGCTTTCTCTTTTGTATCAAATTCTACTTCTACTAGTCTCTCTGTTATCTTTCCCAGTACTTTAATTTGGCTTTCTTTTTATTTGAACTTTTACAATCACTTAAGCCAGGCACTTGATTTCTTATTTTGCTTGTATCAACTCTTGTCTATTTCTATTTTTGTTTCTTCTACTATCCTTATAATTGCTCAATCTTTCTATTCTGTTCACCTTTAACCACTCAGACTTCAACACCTATTTCACAAGCTTTACTTTCCCTCTCAACCAACCTGTCTAACCTATTTGTAATTGTTTTCACTCAGTTGCTCTATCTTCTTTTTATTTTATTTTGCTTGATTCCCAGTTTGGCTTGTAAGTTCTTTGTTTTGGATTTTACAATCTTCATTCTGATTTTTAATCTGCCTTTTCAGTTCTTCAATTTGTTTTTGCTTTCATTTCATTTCTTTAAAACATCTTCATGATCTTGTTCATTAATTTATTCTTAATAGCTTCAATTTTATTTCCCCGAGCTTGCATTTATTTCTTTGGCTCTTAATAATCATGTTATTATTAATATATATAAAAATTTACAATGAAGTTAGCTAATAGACTTTTTTTATAAGAACAAAAATCTTTAAATGCACTGCTTTTTTGTTTTAGTTAATTTGAATTACATTGCTCACCCTATTTTCCACTCTATAGTGTCTCTCTATTATTGACCTATATTTATTTTATTTTTATTACCTTGATAGTATTTAGTTCCACCAAAACATTACATGATCACCTTTTCATATGATTACATATGCTGTTCATAAGAGTACCAAACTCACCATACAGGAGTGCCACCAAGTGGTCTTATATCCAAGGCACCTCACTGATGAAAAACACAAGCTAGGAACTAGTCAAGAGATGTTAGGCAAGTAGGCACTAGATAGGGATTTTATACACAAACCTTCCTGAATCCACTGATTACAAAGGTTTCAGTAGCAGGGTTAACATATGGTAATGATGCATTATATGTTAGTAAAAAGATATTAGATTATTTAGAAAAAGCTCAAAGGGAAGTAGGAAGACATGCATTGGATGCAGAAGTATGGACAGCAAGGGAGGCAATTCAAGGAGAAATGGGATGGTCAAGTTTTCATATGAGAGATGCAAAAAGTAAAATGAAAATGTTTGGTAGATTGCAGTTTATGGATAATAAAAGAATAACCAAAGTAGTATTTAATTGGGTTATGAGTAAAGGGCAGGTAACAAGATGGGTGAGAAAGGTAATGCGGTATGCAAAAGATTTGGATAAAGAATTTATATCAGTATATTTGTACAAAAGATGGGATGATTGTGTTAAGAGGATTATTGAGTGTTATAGTAGTAAGGAATGGGATAAAAGAATAAATTTATTAATAAAGACTAAGGAGTTAGAGAGATGGAGAAATAGTATGGAGAGTAAAAAGAGTTTAAATATATATATATATATAGAAATAAACAGAATATTAGGTGTGAGTTAATATATGATAATAGTAAGGAAAGTAGTTTATTGTTTAAGGCTCGAATGGGATCTTTAGCTACAAAAGAATATACATGTAAATGGAAAAATATGGGTGATTTATTTTGTAAATTATGTAAGGAAAGAATAGAAAATATTATGCATTTGTTAATTGAATGTAAATGTTTGACAACAGAAAGGGTACATATAATGAAGTTGTGGAAAAATAAATATGAAAAGAGTGATTATACAGAAAGTGAATTATTGGTTTTTATGCTGGGTTTGGGAAAAGATAAGGGGGATTTAGATATAAAGGTTATAGAGTTGACAAAAATTATGTTGAGGAAATGGGATAGAGCAGATTATGGGTAAATTTAGAATGGGGAATGTAAAAGAAAGTGGCTAACAGGTTTATCTGGGCATAATTGCTGAGATATTCTTGACTTCGTTTAAGGAGAAGCCATAATACATCACATCACATCACATGACTCTTATTATAGTATCTAGTTGCTTAATTTCTTTACCATTACCACTGTCTACTGCTGCTTACAGATTTTTTTTACTGATTTTCAAAAAGATATGTATATATTTCAAATTTTTTATTATATGAAGTATTACTTATTTGTTACCTTATACATTTCATTAGTTAATTTATTTTTTATCAGTCAGTAGTTATGGTTTACAAGCTCCAAAGTAATACTTATATCCCCCCAAAAAATTTAAAATAAGAAAAAAAAATCTCAAAATTAAACTAGGTTCAATCCCTCTTTGTATTGGATTGAGATTATCCTGGATACTGGTCTCCAAATCAGTGACCAATGGACCACAGCATACAAAGTGGAGTGACGATAACTTCAAATTGTATTCTATTTATTATAACCACAGATAATGGCCAGACTGAAGTCTGTATCAAATACAAGTCACCATACAGACCCAATCATGTTTCCTGATCCTCATCCAACCCACACATGTATTACTATTCTATAGATAGGTTTTGTATGCTAATTTTGTTAGAAGTGGTAAGTCAAAATATCTTTATTCCAGATTTCTAAAACGATACTTTTAAATGATAATTTATTTATTTGCAATAACAATAATAAAAAATAAACCATTTAACATCTTTTATATTTACGTTTTCAATAAAATGAAATATATATGAGAAAAAAATATTTAGAATTGATTTGAGAAAGCAATCAAGCATGGATCTTTGATATCCCCTAAAACATGGTTGATTTCTATCTGAAGGTTAATAGCAACAACAATTTTTTATACACATAAAACGAATGTTTTAAATTTTTTTATATCACGTTTCTTTATTCTTATTATGATAATAAAAATATCAACGTGTTAATTTTTAACTCGAGAGGAAAATGGTCTTTTGTGGAATATTTATTTGTTATAAAGTCATTTAATTTTTTCTTTAGTTTTATTTGTCTGTTGAACTGAACATGTATGGGATTTTTTTTTTCTTTTCTTCCACGTTCAATATGTTCATCAATTCACAATTAAGGTATCCATCATTCTTTATATATCTCCATGGCTTCACTTACACACAGTAGATGCTAGTTGCTAAAACAGGCAAAACTCTCCATACAGTAGCGCCATTCAGTGCAAGCTAGAATAATCAATGGATGCCAGAAGACTTGTGCATAAAATTCCTATCTAGTGCCTACTCATCCAATATCCACAGTAACAGTTATGAGCAGTCATAAGATATGGTGATCGTAAGAAACTAGTTGATTCTTCCGACACTTTCTTTTAATTGTGCTTAATGAGTGGTCAGTATGTGTGAAAGTTATTCTTTGGCTTATTCCTCTTTTAATCCATTGTTTGTTTCTGCGTTGACTTCTTTATTTTATATCATTATTGTGTTTTTGTTACGGCGTTGCAACTAAATATGACAGTGGTGGAGATAACTAGGCGCTTATTTTCCATATTCAAATTCCATAAAGACTACGTTTTCAGAAAGATGGAATAAGCTTTCCAACTAGATTTTTGCTTCAACATGCTAAATAAATGCAAATTAATTGAAGAAACTAATTTTGTTAGAAATACTAAGTCAAAATATTTTAATTCTAGATATTGAAATATAATACTTGTTTGTTACAAGAAATTAATGAGAAAACGATGGCTTTTAAATAATTCATTTACAACAATAACAATAAAATATAAACAACTTAACATCCTTTATATTTACATATTCAATAAAATGAAAAATATACAGCAAAAAAAAAAAAAAAGAAAATGTAATAGCGTCATTTATATAACAAATTTTTAAGATATAAAAAAGAAACCATAAAAATGAAATGTTTTAAATTTTTTTGTATTATAAAAATGCAAATGCGTTGTTTTTTCATGCATGAGGAAAATGAGTCTGATACAAATATTTATTTACAATATTAAAATTATACATTTATTTTAAACGCACATTATTAATTAAGTAATGTTTACTAAGGCTGTAACCTCAGGAATAAGCGTCTGAAAAATACGAAGACAGGGACCTCTACTGGTCTTAACCATAAGCAAAATAATCTTATCATTTTTTTTTTTCGGTTTTGTTTGTCTATTGAACTCAGTATATATGCAATGTTTTTCTTTCTTTTCTTTCGCATTTACAATATTAACTGTTTACTTAATATAGAGATCTCGAGCCATTGTTTAAATAGTATCAGGCTTCACTTATAAATGTATAAATCATAACTTTATTTTTTTTTTCAAATAACACTAAGTTTCTTTTAGTCATACTATGTAGAGACAAAAAGCAAATAAATATATGTGTTAAGGTGTCCGGTTATTATTCATAAATGTCAGTGGCTTTACATATTCATAATGGAAGCTACCAGATTCTTCTGATACAAATGTCTTTAATTGTATATAAACAAAGCAAAACTCTCCATACAGCAGTGCCAACCAGAGTAATCAATGGATGCCAGAAGGCTTGTGCATAAAATCCCTATCTAATGCCTACTCATCCAATATCCCCAGACTAGTTTCTGGCTTGTGGCCATCTTCAGTGAGGAGCTTTGGATCTGAAACCACTGTATCTAGATCTTAGGATCTAATGCAACCCTCCAGCAGCCACTTTTTATCTCTACTTAACTACAAAACTATGAGAATGAAATTGAAAACACAAAAATATGTTCAATCTAAGCTCAATAGCTTATATAGTCATATGGGTCTGAACTCATTAGTCTGGGGATATTGGATGAGTAGGCATTAGATAGGGATTTTATGCACAAGCCTTCTGGCATTCATTGATTACTCTGGTTGGCACAGGGTGGCACTACTGTATGGAGAGTTTTGCTTTGTTTATAAACAATTATGTGCTAGTATAAGAGGTAGTGATCATGTGATGCTTAATGGTCTTTAATTGTACTTAATAAATGTTCAATATGTATGCAGGTTCTTCATACTTTGGTATATTCTTCTTGTAATTCATTGTCTTTTTCTTCTTGACTTTTTTATTTTATATATGTGGGCTTTGAACTTTCCATCATCAGATTTTCAATGAAATGTACGACTGAAGAGTTTGTGGGCTGGAGTAATTTGAAGCCTATTCATTAAAATATGAAGATTGACTATCTAACAAAATATTTATTCGTCCATAATAATATAATTAAAGTGAATAAAAGTCATTTTCATGGCTAGTAATTTGAGAGCTAAAACCTACTGGTAAAACAAAGAACTAAGCCTAACTGGAATGCTACTTCTTTCTTGTTGCCTAGCAACAGTTAAAATTCCCATAGCAATAATAGAGTACTCTTCCATTGTTTGAAAATTAACCTGCTTTGTGTTATTATTTTTTATCAACATTTAATATTTTTGCAAACAATTATTTTTATTTTCAAATCAAATTTTAAAAGAAATAAATAAACAAAACTTTTTTTCTTACAAATTTTTATTTTTTATTTTAACATAATTTGATTTTCTTTTGTTCACAAAATAAAAATTAAACCGGTAAATTTTTTTAAAAAGACATAACCCCTTTTATTTATTTTCCAAAGTTGTTCATGAGACCTATGATAGATAGGGTAACAAAGGAAATTGAAAGAATATATCACTGTAAATATATAACTTTATCTTTGGTGTTGCTAGGAAACCATTAATTACTAATCAACATTGCAAAGGCTAACAAGCTTCTCTAGTTACACTATGGCCCTCTTGTTTTGAGTTCAATTAGAAAAAGATAATCATGACCAAAGAGCCATATTAGGTTAGGATTCTTTAGTCTTAGAATTGTCAATTATTAATTAATGATTTCCTAACAACATCAAGGATTCTAATTATTTACATGAATATATAACTTTGATATATAACTTTGCCATTTTCACCCCTATTTCTTCACCTGCTTCTTTTAAGATATTGATTATAATTCCATCATTGCCTGGAGCTTTTCCCTTCTTTATAAATTTAATTGCACGTCTCACTTCTTCATTTACAATCTTGGGCAATTCAGAAGATATACTAGGTATAAGAGATACTTTTCCTTATTCTTTATTGCTATGTAATTCTTGACAGAACTCTTCTATGGACAGATGTATATTAAGAGTAACAAGAAAAGATTGAAAATGAAATACATGGAAGAGAGAACAAACAGGTGTTACTGATATCATTGAAATAATTAAGAGATTCTAATCGAGCTGGGTTGGACATATTGCTAGAAGAGATGATAATAATTGAAAAGTTGAAATACTGAACTGGATTCCAAGAGATTGTAAAAGTCCTAGAAAGAGACCACATGTGGGTTGCATGGATGAAATAAGGAAGCGTGCTGGGGTCATGTGGAGAAGAGAGGGTAGAAATTGAAGACAATGGACTGAACTTGGATAGGTCATCCTGCAGCGGATTGATAATGGTTGAAAATGATGATGACATGGCTTCTCTCATTTTACACTGTTCAAGCAAATTGATTTGGGTTTAAACTTTGAGGCTGATTTGAATTTCAGGTTTACAGTCTGTTGGATAAGTGATGTTAGAGGGAGCTGCTCTTGTTTTATATTGTTTGGACAGTTTGGTGATTATTTAATATTATAAGTATTGATGAATTTAGTAAACTTGAGAGATCAATAAATGTTTTGGAGAGAAGGATTTAATGAAGAAAAGGTCATTTGACACAAAAGGTATAAGGACATGATTGATATTTAAAGAAAAAATTTGAATACAGAATACTGAAATCAGACTATCACATGACTCTAGCTTCCACATTGCTGTGCCACCTAGTGTAAGCTTTGGCAACTAGAAACTAATCTTGAGTATATTAGATAGGACAGCATTGGATAGGGATTTATTAACCCCTATCATCTGCCATCTATAGACCAGGTTGCATTTATTAACCCCTATCATCTGCCATCTATAGACCAGGTTGCATGGCTGTATATTACAGGAAATCTAGAGCTAATATCTCAAGCTGATTACAGCAGCACAAAAAGCAATTTGATCATAGCTTTGACCCACAAGCGGTCAATCTTAAGTATATGGAGCACAGGGACAGAAAAAGAAAGATCAAGGAGGTGTGGTTTATTGCCAACTATGTTAACAAAATAAAAGAAAAAATGGTGTATAGTTACCTAACAAATGAAATATTTAAATGAATTAATTTAAATAAAAATGCATCTATAATTACAGTATAAGTAAAGCAGAAACAATAATTAATTTAAGAGAGTCGTGCTTATGGTGAAGTGCAGTTAGCATTAGGCTATAAAGAAGAAAGAAACTATGTTGTTACACGGATGAACAAATATCTGCAAATTTGAAATACAAATGAACGGAAAAATCACTATTAGTTACTAGAGCATTGCAATAGTGTCTGAGAAAGTTAGATACTCATACAACAAATATAAATAAATGTCCATACTGAAGGAAACTTAATAAGAATATTATATGGTAGGTTTGACTGAAAAAGTCAAAGTTATTGAAAACAACAACTTGAATTTATTTATTATACAAACACTATGAATAAAAGATGTTTTAAAGAATTTGCATCTACACAATGTATTTCAATAATATGATGACTGGTGACTGGTTTTTTTCTTTCTAAATGTCTGTGATTCCATCTCTGAATCAATGCCTAAATTATGTAGCAATGTACTTCAGTTATTCACCATAAAAATGTTAAGGTATTAGCATGTTTGGATTATAAGTTTATAACGTAAAATGTAACTATGTGTTTCAAATCTTAATCCATGATGGAATGACAATATTTTTGTAAAATGGGAAGATCTATTACTGAAAAATTTGAAATGATTTAAACTACATATGGTAGTAGTCATAAATCATATAACCATTTTCAAATCATTTACAAAATTTCATGATAGCAGTTACAAAGATATGAAAGATTATGACAATTTGTCACAACTCATGATTCAGACAAGCTTAGTGCCGTAAAGTTTTTCTGGTGAATAACTAAACTATGTCACTGTGTAACATGTGTTAGTCCACAGATGGCGCTACTGACAGCTTGGAGAGAGAACCAGTCACCATTTCAATAGGGCACACCATGTATACTGAGATGTAAAAAAAATTGTATTAATAACTTTTATAAATGATGTTTAAATATTGTTTTGTTATAGTACTCCTGGCTAATTACTCCACCTGTCTTCAAGCATAGAACTTAACAGAAAATTAATAATTATATTTTTAACCAGATGTACCCTGGCTATGGAATCGTTGCCATTTTTTTTAATTGGTTGCTTTAATTAAAAAAATTTAAGATTTTAAACAAAAGATTTTAATATTATATAAATAAATGTGAGAAATATACCTGGTCTATAAGGCCATTGTTTTTGTAATAGTTTTTTTTAATTGGTTGCTTTAATAGTTTTTTTTAAAGATTGGATTAATGCAATACGCTTCAAAGTATAAAGGTAAAATTACTAAATTCTAAATCTTAATATTGGCTAAGCACTTTCAGAGCTTGTTTAATCTATATTCTAAATTAAACCATTAGATTTTAATATTATATAAGTAAAAGTGAGAAATTTCACAAATGAAAAAAAAAATGGTTGGAACAAACCAACCTGAATGGTATATTTCAAAAATGTACCTGGCACAGTATTAATAAAGCTAAATTAAAATTTAAGTTTTTAAACATACCTGTTATATTTAACATGTAAATTTGACAGTGTTATAGACAACTATATATAATAAGACTATTTACTGGAGTATCCTCTGAATAAAAAATATTCAGAGGGCGCTTAAGTAAAGCATTACAGACAAACATACATTCACATGGATTTTATACATATTGATTATGATGTGCTATATATATATATTTGCAATTTCAGGGGGTAAGAAGTTAGCAGATCAACCTGTAGAAAAAATCACTTACATCGCACAAGCTCATAAACGAAATCTGTGTAAAAGGTTGACAAGGTAAATATTTTTTTCAAAATCTCATAATTAAAACATTGCAAATATTTTTGTTCTTATTAGATGCCACCGAATTTTAATTGGAAAACTATTACCATAAAGTTATTCTTTTATACAGTTTGACATTTTAAAAACTTCCATTTTATTTTTACCATAATGTTTTTATTAATTTAAATGATCATATTCAATCCTAAATTTAAATAATCTACTATTTAAATAAGTAAAGGATTAGAAGAGTTTTTGCTTAAGTCAAATTTTTCATTCAGGTTGTGTCACGTTTACATATATTTTATCCTACTAGAAAAATAAAATTTTCCAGTTGATGAATAAATGAGATACAAATAAAGTTAACAATCAAAACATATATTATATTTTTTATTTATAGAAATAATAATTTATTTAATGTCTTCTAGTAACAATTGAGGGAATTGTAACTGCATATTTGCTCATAACAACAACCAGTTAGATGAAGGAAAAGCTATTATTTTTTCAAATAAAACCTAACACTTCCAGCCACAGACATAAAGAAAATGATACTATTTGTTGTTTTTCATTCTAGTTTGAGGATGCATGCCTGCAATCGTGAAAACAATGGCCAATGTGCATTCTTATTGGAATAATGCAGATCATGAATTACTGTTCTGAGCTTGATATTGTAGTCTTTATCTGTTTTCCTTCAAATGGATCTTAAGCTATATTAATATGAACCATCACATTTATTGATCTAATTATGTGATTAATTGGTTATTTGTTTACATTATTATTTCCACTTGTCAAGCGTAGTGTACACCTGAATTTGATCCAGAGATTTGCCATTTGACAAATGCAAGTAAGTTCTCTGTTGCATCAAAGGAAATGTTCACACAATGTAAATCAGATAAGAACTGGAACTGTATTAATTGATATATCCCACTTTTAAAAATTGTTTGCACTTTTATATATGATGAATACAAATATAACGTGTATACTGAAATTTAGATGTAATTAGAGGGGATTTGAACACGGACTTTCAAGCTCCCTTATTCCATCTTATATAACCAATGCACATGACCACATACATGTGAAAAAGATATAAATACCTATCTGTATATATAGATAAACAGATATACAGAATTTTCTTATAACAAAATTCCAAGTGATTTTTTTTCTTTTAAAAAAAAAAGGCTGATGAAATTAATAATTAAAAATATTAATTGTTATAATTTTATTTTTTGTCTCCACAATAAAAAGCAATTTTGCAGCAAAGCTGAAATATGATTTATTTGTCTGGAAATTAATATCTAACAATGCCATTTATTTATACGTATGGAATATTAAAAACATTCATTGTAATTAATTTCCAAAATTATCTCCCATTTTTCATTCTTCGTAGTTCTCAATATGTTCATTTCAATAAAATTTTTATTAACAATAAATAGTGATTACATACTAATAAAGGATAAATAAATGAATAAATTGTACAATAATATGATTATATAATGTTCTATATGTCATCTGGCTAGATTATGTTATGAGAGCACAATGTTATACTCTTATGTGGTTAGGTATAGTGAAGAGATTCAAAGAACTTGTTTAATGGTATTAGCATTTTTAATATAAACATGAATATTTTCTTTTATAAATGATTATTCTATAATGCTGGGTAGGTGGGAATTGATAATCAGGAAAAGGAAAGAGCAATTAAAGACCAGGTGTCAGCAAAGACTTTACTGGAGGCAAGGAGCTGGTCACGTTTTGCATCCGTTTTACAGAATAAATAATGACGTAATCAAAATATTATAATTATCTCCAATAGATGGCAGTTTATTTCAAGTTATTTGTAGTTTTATGCAGGGTTTGTGAAAAGATAAAGGGGGGTTAGATATAAAGGCCGTGGTGTTGACAAAGATTATGTTGTGGAAATGGGATGGAGCAGGATATGGGAAAACTTTGAATGGGGAATTGAAAGGGAAGGCATAGTGAATAACAGGTTTCTCTGGGCATTGTTGATGAAAGATTCCTGACTCCGTGTAAGGAGAAGTCACAGTGCATCACATCACATCAGTACTCAATTCCGTGAGAACTAAATTTTTCAACGACTTAGGAGTCGCGTTATAAAATAAATAAAATCATTTTGTAAATGTGTCTGCAAAGATTTATTTAGTTTAAGACAATCTTAACACCAGAATATTATATCAAACGCGAAGATCTAATTCATGATAAATAACTTTACTTGTATTTAAAACATTCATAGGATAATTAATTATTTATAAAATTGTCATATATAAAGGTATATATATAACATATTGATTAATTCAAAATACATTTAGCGAATTCATAGTTTTCATGTAAACGATGGCACAGTTACACAAATTGAGCCCTAAGCCAAAAATTCCCAAAGCTGCCTCTCTCCCCAAACCTTAAAATTGTTAATTTTCCCCCTCATATATTCCCATTACTTTTTTAAATTATTTATCGTAAATTAAAAAATATACTGATAAATTCCAAATTTTGCCACATATTTTTTAATAGTCGCATCAATAAAGTCACAAATGATTCACAAAATTGCATTTTTATCCAAAACTATTTGACCCATGTCACAACTTATCACATCTTTATTATTCGTGCTCAATATTTATCAAAATCAGTTTTTTATAATTTAATGTAAAAGTGCCTAAATTTCCGCATACGCAACTATGAGACCATCTCCACCAGAGAAGTACCTTAAAGATTATTACTAACCACTTATTAGGTTAGAAATATATTATTTTAGGCATCTTCCAGACGACATTATTTATGTGATTAAAATATATGTGATAAAATGGAAAGATGTACATGGCAAAAAGTTAAATGGACTAGAATTAATTCTTCCATGTAGTTGTGTTTAATAATAATTGATATATTAATCTTTAATTAAAGTTTAAAGTGAATATGCGGGCTAAAATGATATTATAAGAATGATGTGATGCAATGTGACTTCTCCTTATACAGAATCAGGAATCTCTCAGCAACTATGCCCAGAGAAACCTGTTAGCCACTTTAACTTCCATTTCCATTCCTTACTCTAAGTTTTCCCATATTCTTCTTTGTCCACTTTAACTTCCCTTTCCATTCCTTACCCTAAGTGTTCCCATATTCTTCTCTATCCTGCTCGATCCCATTTCCACAACATAAATAATCTTGTCAACTCCATGGCCTTTATATCTAAATCCCCCTTATCTTTTCCCAAACCGAGCTTAAAAACCAACAACCCTCTTTCTGTATAATCACTTTGTTTATATTTATTCTTCCACAACTTCATTATTTATTATTCTTCCACTACTTCAACATTCAATTAACAGGTGCCTAATATTTTCTATGCCTTCCTTACACAACTTGCAGACTAAATCAATCATATTTTTCTATTTATGTGATGTGATGCACTGCGACTTCTCCTTATATGGAGTCAGGAATCTCTCAGAAACTATGCCCAGAGAAACCTATTAGCCACTTTACCTTCCCTTTCCATTCCCCAAACTCTCATACAGTAATGCCACCAAGTATCTGCCTTTATAATCAAAGGATGCAGGAATGTTTGTGCATAAAATCCCTATCTAGAATCTACTCATCCAACATCACCCGACTAGTTTCCAGGTTGTGGCTTCAATCAATGAAAAGCCTTGGGTGTGAGAGCACTGCACCTAGATCTTAGGATCTAATGCAACCCTCCAGCAACTGCCTCTTATGTATTTAGTTAACTATAAAGCTAGGAACCCAAGATGAAAACACCATAATGTTTCAACTCAAGCTCACTCCCTTATATAGTCATATAGATTTGAACTCAGTTCAGCATCTATACATTTTGTCTTTTGTTTTTAAATAATCACAGTCACCATCATCCTAAGGGCAGGATTGATATAAAATCACTAAAACATCACATGATCAACAATTCCTATACTTATACAAGCTGTTAAAACAATAAACTCTCCATACACTAAAATATATAGATATTGAACTGGGTTCAGATTTATATGACCATACAATCAAATCAGCTTGGATTGAAAACATTATTGTCTTTTTATCTTGGGCTCATAGTTTTGTAGTTAAGTAGAAATAAAAGGTGCAGGGTTCTCAGATCCAAAGCTCCTCAATGATGAAAGCCACAGAATAGAAACTAGTCTGAAAATATTGGATGAATAGGCATTAGATAGGAAATTTTATGCCCGAACCTAGAATCCATTGATTATTATGGTTTCCACTGGATAGCACTACCGTTTGGAGTGATTTATTTTAAAACAGTAGCAAAGATGGGTGTTATTAACAGATCTATTTAAGTAATTCTGTAGGCAACTTTTCACAAATGGTTTTAGTAATATATTTGGACTTGCTCGCTCCATGAAGTAGCTTTATCTTATACGATGTTACATTTAGATTTATTATGATGTCCATCAGTAATATCAATGTAGGCCATTTGCCCTGCAATAAGAAACCATAGTTCAGCAGTATGAATAGTATATGAATTGAAAATATCTTATATATTGTTATTAAACTGAGGGACTTGGCATATTTTCATGAAGGTATCTTACATTGATCATACATTGCTGAGTGCAATAACAATTACCAGCTTTCATTATTAATGCTGTAATTAGTGCGGTAGATTTTAGAGCTGCAGGTCCTGGAATCTGCCATTTTCAAAGCTCAATGTTTTATGACTTCTAAACATTAATTGGTTCAAATACTTTATTTACAAAAAGATAACATGTTAAAAACAGACTTGTTATTAGAAGGAACTTAAACTTTTAAGCTCTGTATAGCCATACCCTCCATCTTATACAACCGATATACATGACCACATAATGTGAAAAAATAAATGACCTTCAATATATGTATTTTGTGCTGTAACAGCATTCATCAATTGATCCAAATTGTCATCTTCCATACATATATATAATCAGTGCTCAGTTTATATTAAGATAGCAAATCTTCAAAATTTAATAGTCAGACTTCAATCTTCTCCACCCTCCAACCCTTCAGCCATCCATATTATTAAAAATCTGATGATGAAATGCCCAAAACCCTTGTTGATGCCAATATTATTAAGTTACTCTGACCCCTCAGATATAGGATCTTAAATATATTCATTTAAATACACAGAAGAGGGATCACCAGAATATAGGCTGAATATGTAATATTTAAATATAAGTATATTGTCTATATTGAGTTTAAATCAGTATATATATTGTCTATACTGAATTTATATATTGGGTAATAGTATGAATACTGAATCCCACCACTTGATGGTGTCGTTTTTCACAAAACGCACATCAATATATCGTTTTAGTGGCCTTAATTTACTGCTGACATTACAGTAGGTGTTTTTTGAGCTGTAACAGGCTGCCTAGAGGGCGATATATTATACGATTATGTAACAAAATACTACACCCGTTGCATTGCGACAGTATTCATCAAGTGAGCACTCTTGAACTCTCACTATGGTCTGATTTAATGGTGACTGCATTTGAAAAAGACGAAACTCTAAAAAAATTCATTGTTGGAAATTTTTTAGAAAGCATAGTGGAATTAGTATTCCATATTAAGAATTGTCATGTCATCACTCATGCTTCTTTACACTTTTGAACTGCACACAACTTGAAAAGGTTCTTGTCAGCAGAGAGTTGTTTCTGATTTCATGTGCAAATGCCCGTTTCCACATGAATCTGTGAGAGAACTGTAAGGGAAGTTGGTTCGAGGACTCCAAAATCTGTTCCTTACAGCTTTGAGACTTCCCTGTTATTTTATTTGCATGTTACTTTTCTTACAGCTTTGAGGCTTCCCTGTTATTTTATTTGCATGTTACTTTTGGCTTTTTTTTAATGCCCTCGAAAATGGTGATTTATTTGTTACTTGTTTTGGTTCACAACTTGTCCAAAGTTTCGTTTATTTTTGATTCAATAAATTATTTTATGGGAAGCTATTGTTTTTAGTTGTTGTTCACATCATTAAAAAGTAGGTAGGTAATATTTGATAGTTAATTAAAGTAGGTAATATTTTTATTATACCAAAATAAAAAAAGAAGTGTTTAAGAGTTTCTTCAAAAGGCCCCACCCCCCAAAAAAATATAAATAAAATAATAATAAAGAACTGTGCGGTAACATAATAAAATGTTCAAAAAGAAGTCGATAATTAAAAATCAAAACAAACTTTTCCTACCACCCCACCCCATCTCCCCCGACAAACTGTTTGTCTTTTTTAAAATTAAAGGCCCAAAAATTAAGGAAGAACTTTTCGCTTTCATATAATATAGCTTTCTGTAGCATAAAGATGTGAAACAAAAAATAGAAAAACCTCGTAATAAATTAACAACAAAAAAAAAAGACAATTCAAAATCAAAACAACCCCTCCACCCTCTAAAAAAACCAAGTGTTGGTTTATTCAAAAGTACTGAATAGTTGAAGTCTTTCAGCAAATCAAAATATCAACCAAAAAAAAAAAGAAGTTCAAAGCAAACAACCAACCCCCCTTCCATCATCTAAAAACAACAAAGTGTTTGTTACCGTATTTTTGTGTAAACAAACAGACAGAGTGTTAATCGATAATTTCAAAGCAAACCAATACCCCTAACACCATCTAGAAACAAAGTGTTTGTTTTTTTAACCCATAGAGACCTGAACGGCCATTTTTAATTCCCAAAAAAAATTACAGGACCTACAATTTTAAATAAAATGTCTAATTTATTACAATAAATATATATATATATACATTTTTATAAAGTGCAAATATGAAAGAATGTTATAAAGCTGATAAAGTAGTCATTACCACAAAAAATAATTAAAAAAAAATATTTTTCACATTTTTAAAATCTTTATTTTTACATTGGTTCACAAACTCTCAATTTTGAAAGGTATAGCCTAAAATGACAATTTCATAGACAGCTTCATCACATTCGTCATAAAATGCAGAAAAAAATAATATATAACATGACCTACCTGAGTTACAGATTGTTGGTGTAATGTGGCAAAAGGTGACCATTTCAATTTCGTTTTTCTGCTTGACACCCTGTATGTTCTATTCTTGCAAGCAGTTGTTTTTCTAGGCCCTCTATGCAGGATATCTATTAGAAATGCAAGGTTTTGTGTGGATTAGAAATGCAAGGTTTTAGTGTGGATCAAAAAAAAATAACAGTAGTAACTTTAGTAAAGTGTAAGTTATGGGGATAAAAAATAATTACTATATTATTGAAAAATCATGGGCTAAATTATGCATTATTACATAGGAAACCATGATAGCAAAGTATGCTCTCAAATGAATAAAAAGTTATCTACAATGAAATGAATAAAAACGTAGTAAATTCTAAGTTATGCATGTAAAAAATAATTACTACATTATTGGAATATCATGAGGGTAAGGGTGAGCTAAATTATGCATTATTACATAGCAAACCATAATAGCAAAGTATGCTATAAAATGAATAAAAACTTATCTACAATGAAATGTATAAAAACAGTAAATAAAATAAATAACCCAAAGGAATTACAAGCAATTATTATATATCAGATGATGATGAATACTTACGGGTAATGGGAAACCTCAAAATCAAACACATCAACAGAAAAGTTCGTTAGAATGATAATTACGTTTAGCGGCGAAAATAATTGTTTTCTCCGTATATTTTTTTTATCCGTTGATAAAATCTAGAAAGATAAAAAAATTTACAAAATTTTAATAATGTACTTTACAAAAATTGCTATAAAAAATCTAATTTTCATCGCACAGAAAAAATTTTTAGACGTACAAAAAGATAGAAAAATGGCGGAGAGAAAGAAAAAAAGCGTAACTGTGACGTATACGGTTTGCACGCTATTGCGGTCGAAAAAAATACCAGGTGAAAAGAAAAACTGGTTTAATATTATGTAAAGAAACTGACAGACAGTTAGTCGATAATTTAAAAACAAACCAACACCCCTAGACCATCTAAAAAAAGTACTAAAAAATGAAAAAAAAACCTGGGTGGAATAAAAAAAAAACTGGTGGTTTACCATAATGTTATATAAACCAAACAGACGGGCCAATGATGGAAAAAAATTAAAAACTGGTTGAAAAAAAAAAACAACCCCCTAATATTATGTAAACAAACAGACGGCCCATGAATCGGTATATTGATGTGCACTGGGTGAATAAGAGCACCATCAGATGGTAGGGTTCAGTATTCATACTATTACCATATATTGATTTTACTGAATATTACAGATTTAGCATGTATTTTGTCCATTAGATAAATTAAGGTCCTACACATGAAGGGTCAGAGTGACTTAAAGTCAACATGGATATGACAATAATATTGGCATCAACAAGGGTGTTGAGCATTTCATCATCAAATTTTTAATGATATGGATGGCTTAAGAGTTGGAGGGTGGAGAAAAGTGAAGTCTATCCATTAAAATTTGAAGATTTGCTATCTTAATATAAACTAAGCACTGATTATATATATATGAGAAATGATTTGGTCCAACTGATGAGTGCTGCTTCAGCATAAAATATGTATATTGGAGATCATTTATCTTTTCACACATGATCATGTATATTAGTTGTATAACATGCAGTATATAGCTATAGAAAGCTTGAAAATCTGAGTTTAAATCCCTTCTAATTACATTAAAATCAGTATAGATAATATACTTATATTTAAATATTACATTTGTTACTACTAATGTACTCTATGAATATTATTTTAGATTAAAGTGACTACTAAAAATTATTTAATGTGATTAAGAAAAAAATAATGATACTCATCTTATAGCTAAAGACGCCGCTCTATGGCACCGTTTTCATGCTAAAACACATAAAAATGCTGTTTCCGTGGCCAATACATTCAAACCCGCATTTTCTATAATACAACTTTTTTGTTGTGCTACAGAATGCAGGCCGCTATGTCACATCGCATCGCAGCAAATACATTTTTCGAATTCGCAGTTTATAAAATAGTTACGGCTTGATGAGAGAGTTTGTATTTGAATTGGATGGAAATGTTTTCATTGGATTTTTATTTTATTTTAAAGTATTGAAATGTTCAGATTTTTTAAAGCAATAATTCTAAGACTTTTTACAACGTACTGTATTGAAGTTTTAATTGGAAAATGTTAAATATCTATGTTTTTAGTGAGTTGCAATTAGGTAACGTGTCAAGTAACATACTGTTCGTAGCATTCCATGAGACAAAGAAGATTCAACTGTGTGTATATTTTTGAAGTAAAAAAGAACGGTATGAAAAAAATATTCGGTAAAAAAAGTACAAATATACACGACTTTTTGTAAATTTCATAAAAAGCAAATATTATAAACATGTTTAATAAGTAAAGAAGACATTTATATGTGTTTGTTTAAAAAAGTTTGAGTTTCTTTATTTTGTCCGAATACGGTTACGATTTTGAATTTTTTCATTTTAGTATTACAAACAATAGAACACTAACCCTAAAACTAACCCTAACTCTAAAACTAACCCTAAACCTAACCCTAAATCTAACCGTAACAACTTTTACTTTTTATTGTCATTCTATTTGAAGTAAAAAATAGCCGTAATATCTCTTTGTCTGTAAATAAAAAAGAAATGTCAAATGAAGACTAAAAAAATAAAAAATAGACTAAGAAATTTTACTTTTTATTACGATTATTATTTTTTAGTTAAACAACAACAAAAAAAATAGTCGTAACACAAGTAAAAAAATATCCGATAGAAAATTGATAAAAAAAAAGCCGTAACACTAGTAAAAAAATATCCGATAGAAAATTGATAAAAAAAAGATGTAACACAATTAAAAAAATATATGATAGAAAAAACACGAATCAAATTGTAATTTGTTGATTTTATTTTACATTTATTATTATCATTTAAATTGTATACGTTAATAAAAAATAATATTTATAAAAGACGATTTTGTTTTGTTTTTATTTTCACATTACAAAAAAGCACAGCAAAATTATTATAATCAACAGCCCAGGAATGGTCATATTTTATAGTTTTAGCGTGAAAATGGTGCCATCCAACGGCATCTTTATCTATAAAACAAGCACCAAAATAATTATTAAGAAGTTTATTTTTTAATAAAATAAGTGGTGTTCAAATCATTAGGTGTCTTAAAGTAAATATAAATATTTATATCAAAATAAAATACTAGTTTATGTTTATAATAAGTAGTAAAAGTGTAATATAATTTAAAATGGTTAATAAGACCTGCAATAAGTAAGCCAGTATTTGAGACTGGTTTAAATTTTTAAATGCTTTAATTCCATGTAAATTTTTTAATTAAACAGGTGTTTGTCTCAGTAACTTCCTAGTTAAACCTGTATTTTTCAAAAATCAAATTAGTTTAAATTTAGTTTGTGTAGTATATGTTTTTTTTTCTCATGTGTCATAGCATCAGCCGGGAAGCGAACCCGCTAACCTGGGACAACTGCTTGTAAAGCAGCTGTCACTGACCTCTTGACCACCATTGCTTGACAGTAGTATATGTTTTATGTCTCCCTTTTTCAAATTTAGCAGTATCCCATACTGCTTGTAATCTAAACAGAATTTTTTTTTTTTAATGTTTCACTATTTTTTTCTCTTTTTCTACTCTTTTAAACAATTATTGTAATACTTAATGCAACTAAAATAAAATGGAAAATCATATATTATAATACTAGCCAAAAACAAAATTTCACTAAAATTCTTTCACACACATGGTTTCATCTAATGATAACTAGTCCTTTTCAAGTGAAATTCAACTAAACACACAACATATAGATATATAGAAAACAAAGTAGCCATCCCATCATTCATTTCAAAAACCAATTTCTTCAATATCAAAGGATGTCTTCATGAGATGATGATCTCAGATTCAGTCTCATCTGAAGCCATAAATCTCATGAAGACATCATTTGATGTTAAAGAATGTTAATTTTTGAAATAAATGATGGGAAGGCTATTTGTTTTGTATATATATATGTTCTGTGTATTTTGTATATATATATATATGTTTTATGTGTTTTATTAAATTTCACTCGAAAAGGTCTATTTGTTAATAGATGAAATCATGGTTGTGGAAGAATTTTAATAAATTTTTGTTTTTTGGCTAGTATTGTAGTGTTATATGAATTTGTATTTGTAATATTCATAGTATAGTGGTAGGCAGTATTTAAATTTTTAATATAATTAATGCTTTTAATAATAATAAGCAAATTTATTTCATTATAATAACTGATATAAGAAAAAATCAACTCATTCCAATTAGAAGCTATCCTAAAGAAAAGTAATTTTATTTTTCCATTTTTGTGAATTTATGACTATATTTTTTAATATTTTTTAATTTAAATATTATAAATATTGCATATAATAAAAAAAATCAATTTGAAATGATAATTATATAAAACAAATACTTTTCTTAGGAATGGTGTGAGATACCACTTATAGCATTTAGGTGATGAAACATACAGAAATGTAATTATAATAGATTCAATATACAAAACAGTATCACAAATACCCATTAACATACATAAAATATTGGTATTTAAGAATATAAAACCATTTTTCATTTTTAAAAACATTTATATTTTATTTACATGATTAATTAATTTTTAATTTTTATCTGTTTGATGTTTCTTTTATCTTATTTTTAGTTTTATATATTTAATTGACTTCATGCTTGTAAATGCTAAGCACAACCTGGTTAAGAGTTCTCTTGAAAACTTTTTAAAATTTATGTCTGGTTTAACTCAACATGAACTGGTAAGTTTTATCATTTAGGTGATGATGTGTTTTTAATGATAATAATAATAATAATTGAGTGATTAAAATGAAATCATGTGATGCTTGAACACCAGAAATGAATGTTTGAGTTTGAACCAGAAATATATAGCTCTTTAATCCATCATCCTACGATTTTTATAATCCACACAAAGCATTGGGTTGGAATTATATCTATGTAATGAAATAACAAAAATTAACATTGCTTCAGGAAATCACTTCCCATTATTATAATGATAAACTGCCACTGTAAGTGATGGGTACTTTAAATCTTACTGGAGGAATAGCGTAGATTACATTTGTCAAACAAGTTTAACAGTAACATGGTATATTCAAGTGTATCACTTAACTCTGGTATTCTATTATTTACTTATCTCAATATGGCTTCAGGCTGAGAAGTTCACACACACTCAATACTATTGTAATACGAATTTAATTTTAAAGTTTGCATGTTTGGTTAATATTCTGTAATTCAATACTAGCGCTATAAACACATAAACACAAAGCTAATATTTAATATCTTATTAAACCATAGGCTGAGTGCTTTCGAGAGTCATAACTCACATAATCATAGCTCTTTGTGAAGTAACTGATTGTCTAATGTTATGCAAATTTATGCAAAGTTCAAGTATTCCATTTCCTGGATATAGAATAACACATTTCCTTTCTGTTAATGGCTTTGCTGTCTATTGCGATATAGCAGCCCTCCTTTATCTTTCTTTTCAAATTGTTTCCCTCTCTGCAGTCTAAACTGATTATTTGCAGTTCTCATGGATGTCCTGCTGTGTGAACATGGAAATGTGTGCTGAAATCGGATTGTCCCTTAGTATACGAGTATTTATGTTGAGATAATCTAGTTTCCAGTGCTGCTTTGGTTTCTCCATAGTATGAGGCGTTACCATTTTTGTCAGAGCATAAGATATTGTAGACAGCTTGCAGACTTTGGGCGAGAGTTAATCAGTCTTTTGTGTTATTGATTAGTCTGTTGGAACTAGGAGGGGTGTGAAAGCACAACTGAAAGCTCCTATTGAAAATTGAATAAAAATTTTTGTGCATGTTCAGTAGGTATGGCAATAGTAGCCTCTGTCTATACACATTGAGTGCGTTGTTGGTCATTGTGTTTTGAAACCATATGATCTTCCTGTTGATGATGCCCTGTTTAAAACCTATATTTAATAAATCTTCTCTGTATGCTGCTAAATTTATTTTTTTATCGGCTTCGAACTTGCACAATTGCTGGTTTCTAGGGAAAAAAGATGTAAGACCTGCTCTATAAAGAAATATAATAATAAATTTAATATAAATATAATAAATTTATATAATAAATCAATATAGTAAATTTAATATAAATAAATATAATAATAATAATTTTTTAAAATTAAGTTTAATTAAGATTGATGATGATGATAAAACAACATATATAACTATTTTATATAAAGTATCCAGGTTATATTTCCTGATCACCGTATGCCAAACACCAATTCTCAGAGAGTTATATTCAACTCTTACCACCATGTACATATATATATATTAAATACAAATATAGTATATATACTTAAGTTAGATATAATTTATTAGAGGGGATTTGAACCCAGACTTTCAAGCAACCTTCAGTCATCCACTCTATCTTATACAATTGTTACACCTAATCACAAACATATGGAAAAGATAAATAATGTCCAATATACATATTTCATGCTAAACCAGCACTCATCACTTGATTCAGATCATCATCTCCCATATATATATATATATATAACCAGTGCTTGGTTTATACTAAGCTGACAAATCTTCAAACTTTAATGGACAGACTTCAATCTTCTCCACTCTCCAACGTTTCAGCCTTCCATAAATCTGATGTAAGTCAAGCCTACCCCCCCCTCATATGCAGGTCCTTAAGACCATTCAAATACCCAGAAGAGGGATGGGTATAATATAGGCTGAATGTGTAATATTTTAAATACAAGTATATTATACATACTTAAGCTAGATATAATTTGAGAGGATTTGAACCCAGACTTTCAAGCATCCTTCAATCATCCACTCTATCTTATACAACGGATACACATGACCACATATATATGGAAAAAATAAATGATCTCCAATATATGTATTTTGTGCTGAACCAGCACTCATCAGTTGGTCCAGATCATAATATTCTACACATGTATGTGGTCATGTGTATTACCTGTATAAGATAGTGGATGACTAAAGGTTGCTTGATAGTCTGGGTTCAAATCCCCTCTAATTATATATATGTAAATACCTGAAACCAAATTAAGATTATTGATTGTTATTTATAATGGAATTGCTTAAATTAATGACTCCTTTCATGTATTTATATTTAGAGCCTTGAGCTAATTATTAGCTTTATGTATACTGAATTACACAATTTTTTAACATTGAGGGTCACTCTCATTTTACCATATATCTAGTCTACCCTCAAGCAATACCATCCCACTTTTATATCGTTAATATTCCAGCACTTTACCAATTCTGAACATGATTTTCAGGATTAAAGGAAATTAAAATATGCGGTTGAATTAAGTGAAATTAACGGCATAGACAACTAAATTTATAAACAAATAATTTATTTAAAAAATCTTGATTGGTATTTAGCGTTATAAATATTGCATTTAACTATATAAGAAAGAGCACGTGGGCTAATTATTTTGAAAATTAAATTTTAATTATGACAGGCATTAATTTCTTCTCTATTTAGATGCTTTTCATTTTCGATATACTGTACACGTATTTCCTCTTTACACAATAATAAAATACATTAATATATTTACAGACTTACACCTGCACATATATAATGTAATATATAAGGAATTCAAACTCAGACTTTCACACAACCCTCAACTCTCCATGCCATCTCATATTGCTGATCCATATGATCATACACATGTTGAAAAGATAAATAATCACCCAATATTCGTATTTCATGCTAAACCAGCAATCATCAGTTGGTCCAGATTACTATCTCCACACTATATATACAATTAGTACTCAGCTTTATATTAAGATAGCCAATTTTCATACTTTAATGGACAGGCTTCAAACTACTCCAACCCACAACTCTTCAGCCATCCATTTCATTGAAAATCTGATGATGGAATGTTCAAATCCCTCATTAGTGCCAAGGTTATCATCCTACCCATGTAGACCATTTAGTCATTATAATTAAAAAAGTAATAATAAAAATACAATAATAATCAACATAAAATATGTGCACCCTCAATATACTTGCATGTATTCAGTGGAAATTTTATTTGGTTTCTTTGATATTTCAGTAACCTTACTTTTAATCATAACCCTATACATACCTATACACCATAGTCTGTAACTGCATTTATCCTACACTGTTGTTTCCAGTTCTAGTTATGTTGAAATTGTTAGATGTTTGGCAATCAGCATTGATATGTTAATGTTGATCATCTTCTCCATACGCTAAATAACTGTGCACAATGGGAAAACACTTTCATTATGGTTAGAGTATCCCATTTCATTAGTGAAGAAGCTACATTATTCAGGCTATAGTGATGCATTTTGGGTGGATCTCCAAATCTTTATCATTATAACTTATTTAAATTAGCATTCAAAGGTTCTCTTAACACCTATAGTTTTAAAGACACATATGTGTGACTGTCTGCAACCTTTAACACATTGATGAGATTCTTTGTTTTTTAGCTGATTGATGCTGTATGTGCAGTTTTCATTTCTTCTCTTCTATACATAGTAATATAGAAAGTTAAACTATTAAGCATCACATGATTACCATCTTTTATACTAGCACATTATTGTTTATAAACAAGGCAAAACTCTATACAGTAGTGCCACTCTGTGCCAACCAGAGTAATCAATGGATGCCAGAAGGCTTGTGCATAAAATCCCTATCTAATGCCTACTCATCCAATATCCCCAGACTAGTTTCTGGCTTGTGGCCTTCGTCACTGAGGAGCTTTGGGTCTGAGAGCACAAGCCAAAAATTACTCTGGGGATATTGGATGAGTAGGCATTAGATAGGGATTTTATACACAAGCCTTCTGGCATCCGTTGATTGCTCTGGTTGGCACTGGTGGCACCTACTGTATGGAAAGTTTTGCCTTGTTTACTAATATAGAAAGTCAGATGTCACATGACATATATATATAGCTATACCAATAATGAGAATTTTTTTTTCTTTGCTCCAGTTTCTTATTGTTTTTCTTTATTTGTTGTATATTCTTGTTTTACTTTAATCTGATAATTATCACTAATCAGTTGTTTTTCAATTACTGGATTTAATTTTAGTGATTTGTTTCCGACTTTCGGAAATGTGCGTTTTGTACATTTTTGACTATTTATATCTATTTACTTCATTTCTGTATTCTCATTTCTTTTCTCTATAGGAAGATATAGATTGTTTATTTTGAATCCCTCCTATGCTAATATTTTAAAATCAGAGAGTACAGAGCCCATTTAATATTGGTTTTATACTTTTTGGATAACTTTTAAAGAATGTATAGTTTTACAAATTCTTTACTTTCAGATTCAACTTCAAAGGAAATTAACTTTCTTATATTTAACAATTTGAACATTTTTTTCTTATTTACATCATCCAGTTAAAACAAAATATAAAATACTTAATATTTCTGTAGGGTAATTTTTAACACACCATTCTCACTTAAGGTAAAGATTGGTTGCTATCAACTTTTAACACATTGAGAAGAGGGGTAATCATAAACATATGACCAAAGACAAGTGAAAATATTGTGTGATCTCAATAATACACATTTTGGGCTGAACCAGCACTCATCAGTTGGCCCCGATCACAATCCCTTACACATACCTTTATCATTGTTCAGTATCTGTAGATAGCCAATTACTATAGTTCAATCGAAATCGATAAGTGTAAAAACTTGATGCCTTCACAACTTTGACCCAAACTACTTGATGGAAGTATACTAATAATTACTATTACTCATTCATTAGATTAGAGATTATCCACTTAAAAATAATCCAGTCCTTACCATATATGAGAATGGTGTAATGAAAATTACACTACAGAAATATTATTCATTAAGTGGATAATCTCTAGCTTAATGGATGACTAATAAAAATTATTGAACATAAATTGTTTTAAGTAGTTTTCTGGTTTTTTTTTTATATAAAAAACAAAACAAAACAATAATCAATAAAGTCTTAATTTTAATCATGTTTATTTGATTACTTCATGGCATTTGATGGATCTTTATTTGATGATATGGCAACTTGTAATTTAGAATCATTGAACATCATATTGTTTTCCTGAAAGGTTGTGATAATGGAATTATTAGATGGTGGAAGTAATCCAATACATAAATACAATTAAGCAGCATATAATTTTAATAAATGATAAACAATGATGTGGAAAATTATGTGGAGCTTGGCCCAAATGAGGGAATCTGGTTGAACAAAATTCATTTTAGGACTCATTGACCTGGAACTTTTTCGCAATATTCTCAGCCATATGTATGAAACTGTAAAATGTGAACCATTATTTATAAATAAACAATTTACAATGTGAGTATGAGTTTGGCCGACTTCAGATGCCATAATGAAGAGTAATCTTTTTCAAGTATTGGTCATATTTCCCTTTTTGAAATCAATATTTAATTTCATTTTTTCTTCTCTTCACAAGTCTTCATGAAGATGGCCTGTATTTTTGTTTTGTCAATTTCATGTTGTTTTCTTTTTATTGTGCTTGCTTTTTATTAACATCTTATTTCATGCATTTATATTGGGAAGCCTAAGATATGTTCCAAGACTTCTGATCTATATGACACAGCTAAATTCAAGTCATATATGCAGCAGCTACAAGGATTTTAATTGCAGCCTGGAAAGTATAGACTAAGAACCAAAGAAAACTTAATTGGGCAGATCATTTATACACCAACATCTTAGGAGTTAGTGACATATGGACAATGGTCTTAGATCTTGTCAAAAATCTATTATATGAACTGCCATTTAATATAATTCTATGCCTAATGGATATTAAAATAACCTTTTAAGCAGCCAAAATGTCAATTATACATACTGACATCATCTGGTGCATTTATGTTAATCATATAGATTATTTTCTTAATACCCAGTGATAGAAATGTTGTAGCATCCAGAATAAATTGTTAAATGTTCAGAAAAATTCAAACTTTGAATTCAAACTTTTCAAATATGTTTAATTGCTGGCAATAGCACACCGGCTAATATATAATATAATGGGTTGAGTGATGTAATTCTCTTGAGATGTTCAGGTGTTTCCAGCCTGATAAGTGATCCTACTAGCATGGAAATCAAATGTGGAATTGTTAGCTTCAGGAATACTAAATGTATGTTGACACTCTAACTCATGAGGCTATTCTGTCAAAGGCAAGAGTCAGTAAAAATTTTATATACTTTACTATAAGGATCCTCCCGAATTCTCCATTTTATCCTTTTAGCGGTTAAGTTAATGAACTATTTTTAAACATTATCATTCATAATGTTTAAAAATTACTCACTAACGTTGGCCTTAAGAAGGAATGGAAAAATGAGAAGGATTTTCTTAAATATATATATAATTTCTATTAAGAGTTGCCATTGACAGAACAGCTTACTTGTTTAAATGTCAGCTTAAAGTTTGCATTCACAAATCTAAAAATCTCAGGTTTGATTCCTATGATAATAATGTTACTGGTCCGGTCAGCAACACCTGAAAAAGAGAGAATAATAATACCACTCAAAACATGGTGCCATATACCAATCTGCATGCTATTTAGTTGACTGTATTTGAAATTTTTAATTTTTTCTATCTCATTTAACAATCTATTCTGATTAATGGAAATAGCCCAACGTATAAATTTAAATAAAATATCATGATTCTGTCACATGACTCCAGATTACATATTGCTACTTCAGCAGCATAATACTTTTTTCTCCAAAACTTTAGTGACTAATGAATGCTATATGGTAATGCCATAAATCTCTATCCAGTGTCATCCAATTTCCCCAGACTAGCTTCTAGTTTATGGCTTTCATCAGTGAGAAGCTTTGGATTTTGGAGCAGTGCAACTAGATCCTTAGGATCCAATGCATCTGTTGGAGTCATGTGGTATTTTATGGATTATAGGATAAAAGTTCCCACAGTTATTAAAGACTATGGATACCATAATGTAGAAATACTGAACTGGTTTCAGATCAGTAAGACGATACAAGAAAGTTATCTTAATTAAAAAATAAATATGTTTTTCAATTTGGATAGTTAAAGATAGCTGCTGGAGGGGCAGTGCATTGGATCCTAAAGGTTTGGATGTACTACTCTAAGATACAGCTCCTCACTAATGAAAGTCATAAGTTAGAAATTGGTTTGGGAATATTAGATAGAGTAGCACAGAATAGAGATTTATAGCACTATCAACTGACATGCATTAGTTCCTAAAGCTTACTTTAGGTGGCGTAGTTTTGGAGAAAAAATGCAGATAAAATATCATCATTACAAACTTTTAGTTAAATATTAGCGAGCTAACTAAGGTTTGAATATTAATCAAACATTTTAAGACAAGTTAAAAAGAAGAAATTATTTCAAGTTCAGTAGGAATTTATTATAATTAATTCTGATAGATATTTCAGTTAATGAATTCAGTGTTTTAAATTTGCATTTTGATTTTATTTAATATTAAAAATTAAATATCGACACCATCATTTTTAACCACTATGCGTCCACTGCAGGATGAAAGTCTCTTCAAGTTCAATCTATCATTTCTGATCTCTAGCCTCTCTTCTCCACATCACCCTCATCCATCTCACATGTGATCTCTTTATAGGTTTTTTACAATCCCTTGGAATCCTGTTTAAGATTGTCCATCTATTACCATCTCTTCTAACAATATGTCCAGCCCAATTCCATTCTCTTCTTTCAATGATATCAGTACACCTATTGTTCTCTCACCCATATACTTCATTTTCAATCTCTTTTTGTTATTCCTAACATGCATTTCTCCTACTTTTTAAATAATAGAAATCTCTCTCTGTGTATATATATATATATATATATCTGTGTGTATATATATATTAATATATAAAAAACTAACCAAAGGAAATAGGTATAAAAACAAAAAAAGACATAAATCCAAGAAATAATCTTATATTTCAACCAAAGGACTGGTTTTCATCAGAAAGAAAAAAATACATAGTAAACTGCGATAATCAAAAATTACAGATATGATAAAAGACTATAAATTTAACCCCACCCCCCATTGGTCACAAAATCTAACAGAGAATATCTACCCAATCAATGACAAAATTCAAACAAAAAAAAACTACATTTCCTCCTAATCAAGCTTAAATTCTATTTAAATTGAAATAATAAATAAAAAATAAATAAAAAATCCAAAATTAAAATATAAAAAATTCAAAATTAAAATATACATATATGCATACATACAAAAATTAAACTATGCTCACATACAAAAAATAACTGTGCTCACATTAATAGTCATTAAAAAGTAAAATACTTATACACATTAATCAAAAATTATAGTTAGTGCAAAGTACAATCATTTATAATAATTAATTATTTACCTATATATCAATTAAACACAGATACTAAACATCCATATAACCAATCTTTACATAAAAAATCTCATATAAGAAAACTTTCACATAAAAAAACTCGCATATAAAAATCATTTAGGTAACCCAAAGATGTAATAGTTCCAATGTTTAAATTCAATCCATGTGGGTCTAAGGAAGGTTTTTCTTCTACAAGGGAGAGGAAACAAAAGGAGAGCTTTTTTATTTGTAAATTCAAGACCTTAGACCCACATGGATTGAATTTAAACATTGGAACTATTACATCTTTGGGTTACCTGGTCTCCTAAATGATTTTTATATGAGAGTTTTTTTATGTGAAAGTTTTTTATATGAGATTTTTTATGTAAAGATTGGTTATATGGATGTTTAGTATCTGTGTTTAATTGATATATAGGTAAATAATTAATTATTATAAATGATTGTACTTTGCACTAACTACAATTTTTGATTAATATGTATAAGTATTTTAGTTTTTAATGAATATTGATGTGAGCACAGCTATTTTTTGTATGTGAGCATAGTTTAATTTTTGTATGTATGCACATATGTATATTTTAATTTTGAATTTTTTATATTTTAATTTTGGATTTGTTATTTATTTATTATTTCAATTTAAATAGAATTTAGGCTTGGTTAGGAGGAAATGTAGATTTTTTGTTTGAATTTTGTCATCGATTGGGTAGATATTCTGTGTTAGATTTTGTGACCAATCAGGGGGGGGGGGTTTGTTAAATTTATAGTCTTTTATCATATCTGTAATTTTTGATTATCGTCATTTTATTGTGTGTTTTTTACTTTCTGATGAAAACCAGTCCTCTGGTTGAAATATAATATTATTTCTTGGATTTATGTCTTTTTTTGTTTATATATATATATACACAATGTTCTTTTAAATGAAACAATTGGTGAGACTTTTCCCTTATGTTAGGCTGTTTTATTAACCTACATTCATATATTTGATACACATACACGTAATTTACTTAGGTTTCCAAAATCTGTTCTTTTCATTCTATCCCAGAGCTATCTAATGTAATTTTGAGTAACCAATGGGCAGACCAGATGGTTCTATCATATCTACATCTCCAAATTAGTGTTTGATCTACGATCTTCATTAATAAGGACATTAAACCTAAAATGTTCATGCAGCTAGAAAATACATTTAATTAACATGTAGAAACTTAAAATTTAAAAATACCCAAAAGTTTTAAATCTGAACCAACTTTCTTGTATAATAATATAGATATACCAACAAAACGTCACATGACTTTTTATATTTACACTTGATTTATGCTTTCAGGAGTGATTTTCTTCACTCTACTGCAGAGACATCTATTGTAAACTTGAGTAAGCATTGGATAATAAATAGTAGCACTGTTATACCCACACATGCTAACTGTTTCTGGTTAATAGATTTCAATAATAGTTATTGGTCTATTATCAGATCTACATCATTATCCAATTATACTGGCTTGTGTTTAAACCTTGGGATATTTTTGAATTTCAAGCTATTAACTCATTAATATAAAAGAGGTTGAAGGTGGTAATTATATTGTATAATTGTATTGGATTCAGACTTCCCACCAATAAAATCCATAATCCAGAAATTAGACTAGAGATGTGAATATAATAGAATTGTCATCCAATGTCTATTGATTATGGCAGCTTACAACAGATGGCTCTGGAAGGAAAAATTGCTTCTAAAAACATATGTTAAATGTAAGCAGAGAAACATGATGTTTTGTTGATATACAACATTTTATTCAAATTATCAATTATACACATGAAGCATTAAATTATTAATTAAATAAAAAAAAGTTTTCTCACTACAGATAAACATTAAGCAAACGATGATGTGGATGTCTTATATATATATTTTTCAGGCATTGGCACAAGATGAAAGTATGGTTCCCGTTTTAACTTTTGAAATTCTTCTAGAACCAGATAGCATTGTTTATAAACCACGTGAAGTAAATTTTCGAGCAGTAATGAGTCACCTCACGGATAGCTACCAGATGTCTATGCTTTCGTTAAACAACCTTCTGACCGATAAAAAGTTCAATCCATTTACCAGGTAATTTTTATTTTAAATAAATTAATATAGAAAATGTAGATATTATGAATAATTTTGAAGGCTTAATCTTGTCTTATACATTTACAAGTTTTAGAGAAAAAGTAATGTTTGAGATTTTAATGCCAATGCTGATAGAAATATTTAACTTATACTCTAATAAATTCCTCAAGTGTTATATTATTTTTTTAATTTATAATTCTCTTTCTTGTTATCAGATGGACTAACTAAACATTTCAAGACGATTGGCTAACAGGTTTCTCTGGGCATAGTGGCCGAGAGATTCCTGACTACAATAAAGGAGGTCACTGGGCATCATATCATGACTGCAAAAAGCAAAATGAAAATGTTCAATAGATTGAAATTTATGGATAGTAAGAGAACAGGAAAATCGTATTTAATTGGGTTATGAGTAAGGATAGGCAGCAAAATGGGTGAGAAATGTAATGTAGTATGTATAAGATTCAGATAAAGACTTTATGTCAGTATACTTGCAGAAAGGTGGGATGATTTTTAGGAGGATTGTTGAGTGGTATAGAGGCAAAGAATGGGATAGAAGAATAGATGCATTAATAAAAAATAGGTAATATTTAATTGGGTTACGAGTAAGGACAGGCAACAAGATGGGTGAGAAAGATAATATAGAATGCAGAAGATTCAGATAAAGACTTTATGTCAGTATACTTGTACAAAAGGTGGGATGATTGTGTTAGGATAATTATTGAGTGTTATAGTGGCAAAGAATGGGATAGAAGAATAGTTTGCATTAATAAAATAGGGAATTGGATAAATTGAGAACTAGTATGAATATTAGGGGTGAGTTAATTTACGATAATAGCAAGCAAAGTAGTTTACTGCTTAAGGCTTGAACAGGGTCTTTAGAAATAAGGAAATATACTCATAAATGGTGAAATGTGGGTGATTTAGTCTGCAAGTTATGTAAGGAATGCATGGAAAATATTAGGCATCTGCTAATTGTATGTAAATGCTTACAAACCAAAAGGGTACAAATAATGGAGTTGTGAGAGAATAAATATAAACAAAGTGATTATACAGAAAGTGGGTTCTATGGTTTTTATGCTGGGTTTGGAAAAGGTAAAGGGGGATCTAGATATAAAGGCCATAGAGTAGACAAAGATGATGTAGAATGGAATGGACTAGGATAGAGAAGTGTATGGAAAAAACTTAAGGTGGGGAATGGAAAGGTAAGGTGGCTCACAGGTTTCTCTGGGAATAGTGGGCAAGAGATTCCTGACTTCGATAAAAGAGAAGCCATAGCACATTGCATCGACTTGCCATCACGATTTACAAATTTTTGATTGCTTATTTTTACATACAAGTTTTATTCCTGTGGTTTTTTTTAAAGAATCACTGATATAACTATTATTATAATAAGCATGCAAATTTGTCCAAAAAATAATATTTGAGATAACTCATTTGATAAAATTTACCACTGAGAAAAAAAATAAAACTATATACAGTATGTTCCAGCAAAAGGATGACTGGTTCTTTTTCCAAAATACCTGTAGTACCCTCTATAAATCAATGCATGCATTACATGTCAATATACTTTAGCTATTAACCACAAAAATATAAGGTGGAAGTGTATCAGAAAATAAGTTTGACATAAAATCATGTCTTAACTTATGACGGAACAAAGTGCTAATATTAAATTTTATTTTAAATCATGCAATACTGCTACTGGAATATTTGAAATAATTCAAACAGTGCACGACATTGAAGCAGAGAGTCCCAAAACATTTTCAAGTGTTTTTTAAGATTTCATGGTAATAGGAAGAGGATTAAAATATCTACAAAGGTGCAAAACATGCAGTCACATTTGATATCATAACTTGTGTTCCAGATATGCTAGTATTAAAAATATTATGATGAAAAGCTGAATGATATTGCTTTGTAATACATGGTTGATTCAGAGATGGTGCTTCAGACAGTTTTGAGAAAGAACCACTCACCTTCTTACTGGTACATGCTGGGTATGATGCTACCGTGATTAGTGTAACATGATCGACAAAGACCACATGGTAAAAAAGCGTAAACATGAATAACACCTATGAATTTTTTTATGACATATTGCTATAACAAGTGCAGTATAAAATTTGATAAAATTCTAATTTATTTAACATAAGTCCAATGGGGATAACTATATTCGATATTTTTATATAATACTTCTAATGTTTTTTTTTGAAAGAAAACATTAATAAACTGTGTTCTAATGTAAAAGAAGATATAGTGAAAGAAAAAGTATATGAAGATATTCCAGTACTTTTTTTTATTAAGACAATAGCAGCTTTCCAATCAAGGGCAATCTAGCATAAACTTGAGCAAACAATGATTACCAAATGAATATATCCTTAATATTTAAATACCCATTCTCAGATCAATTACTGATTTTTGCCTTTATCAATAAATCTCAGAATTTAAAATGTAAAATGATTTCAGAATAGGAATTTAAATTCTAAGAATATGGATGTTATATGCATCTAGTAATTGATTACTCAAGCTTGCACTACATTACATCACATTACATTATATATTATTTAATCTGGGAAGTTGGGTGAATTATTTATTGTTCATTTATTTATTATTAGCTATGTCTCTAATATTATTTAGCTATTTGAAGGCGACCATTTTAAAAGTTAATTTCCTGTTACAAATTACAAATTTTGTTAAAAAAAGGATTTCTTTGGTCTTTTATAATGGTTTTCAAATAATAATTTATATAAAAAAATTACAATGAGGTTAAAATGAGAAAGTTAGAAAATGACATTATGAATTAATAACAGACAAAAATTTAGTTTATCACGATAATCTTTATGACTAAAATTTAATATTTTAGAATCATAATTGAAATTAGAAAATGTGATGAATCAGAAGGCAAATTTTTTGGAATAGTGGTCAAAAAAAAATTCATGCAGATAAAAAAATTCAGCGTATTACGTAATGAAAAGTAGATATATAGTAATAATTTTCATATGAGTTCAAATATTTGTTTCCTAGTATTATATCAATTATTCGCAAGTGTAACGAGAATTTGGGGTTTGAATATGCATTTAGTTTGAGGAATATCCTTCATTGAATTCAACTAATTTGCATTGCTTCTTTGAAGTCTTTTAAAACTTTCATAATGTATTTTTATTTGAAACATTGATAGATTTCCCCATACAGTTAATCACAATAATATTTTTTTTAATGTTTTGACAATAGGAATCACACAATGGACATTAATACAGCCCTTTGCAACTCTTAAAACATTAACGTTACCTTCAGTAAAAGAATTAGCAATGAAATTACAATGATATAGTTAAGAGATATGATTCCCTAAATGGAAATCATAGGTACACGTAAAACACATACAATAAATTATTTTTTGTTATAAATTTTTTCCCAGTTGATGCATAAAACTAGTAACTTCACAAAATTTTATAACTGAAATAAATAGAAAGTTAGAAATAAACTACTTAGTATCTATTTGAATTACAGGCATTCTTTATATACCTGAAGCTTAATTGTAAATATAGGAGATTTGAACACAGACTTTCAAGCACTCTTCAACTATCCACACTATCTTATACCACTGATACACATGACCACACACATGTAGAAAAAATAAATAGTCATCAATATACATATTTCATGCTGAACCAGTCCTCATCAGTTGGTCCAGATTATCATCTCCCTTACATATATATAATCAGTGCTCAGTTTTATATTAAGATAGCAAATCTTCATATTTTAATGGACAGGCTTCACTCTACTCCAACCTCCCATACCATTGAAAATATGATGATGGAAAGCACTATGGGATTTGGGCTTTCCATGATCAGATTTTCAATGATATAGATGGCTGGAGAGTTGGAGTGGATTGAAGTCTGTCTATTAAAGTATGAAGATTTGTTGTCTTAATATACACTAAGCACTGATTATATTTATGTGTGTGTGGGAGATGATAATCTGGACCAACTGATGAGTGCTGGTTCAGCATGAAATATGTATATTGGCGACTTTATCTTTTCTACATGTGTGTGATCATGTGTATCAGTGGTATGATATAGTGTGGGTAGTTGAAGGATGCTTGAAAGTCTGGGTTCAAATCCCGTATATTTACTTAGTATCGATAAAATTTAAAATAAAGTAGTCATGAAATGTAATAGTTTGTAGTTTTGGTTGATACTACCATCTTTGTTGAATTCTCATGCTTTCTTAGAGGGCGCGAGAGTAATATAGAGTGCATTATTGCTACTTTTAAATCATGAAATATGAGATTTTATTTTTTAGTTATTTTAATAAAATTATTGTGATTTTTTTTTAAAAAATTTTTTTTATTTTTGCAGACCGATAATTAACAATAAAGTCGAAGAAAAAATTTGCGGAGATGGGCCTAACTTGGGATTTATTTTTGACACGGATCGTCAGCTTCAGTCGTTGATTAAATCAATCATGGTAATTATGTTTTTTATTTATGTTCATATAGTCATTGAATCTTTTATGATCATTTTGTCCACGAGTATATGGCAGTATTTGAACAGTTTCCAGTTATTCCTGGTTGATTTTCAATAATATGACAAAAAGCAAGAAATATAACAAAAATTTTAATCAAGCTAAGATAAAGGAACTCTTATTCTAAATTAACTATGAAAACTGATGATACAATCTCGAGACTAGTTCTCATTACTAGAACAGATAGTTGTAGAAGCTCTCAAATCAACCAAATCTTAGGGCCATATATGTCATCATCAATAATAGCAGTAGCAATGGTATTCACATGAGTTAGATGACATGAGAACAGCTACAGATGTCCTTAAATGTTTATTTTATTACAACATGAAAGGAGTTTGTAAGATAAGGACTTTGTGAATGGAATTCCCCCTAACAAAATAATATTCTTATTTTATTAAAAATAATCATAATAATGAAAATAAAAAGCCAACAAAAATAATGCTAAAAACTTGAACTTCTGTTTAATGAACAGCCATTTTATAAAAAATATAAACAGAATATACAGATATATTTCCACACTATGGAAACATATTAAATTTGTTTCTTTATCAACTTTTTAAAGCCTTTTAGTCTATGCCAGTGGATCACAACCTTCATAATGCTGTGACTCATAAAATTATTTTTGTATGTAATGGAGTTGGTATGATAATGACATCACACCAGATACTCCAATGGTCTTAGGCAACCTCTTTTAAAGGATTGTTCAACCTGCAAAGGGATCGTGACCCACAGGTTGAGAACCACTGGTGTAAGTTATCTTATTTTTAAATGCTTTTATATTAAGTTGTTTTGTCTGTGTTTCTGTCAGGATATCCAAATTTTTGAGTTTTTAACAATGAAAAAAAAAATCAAGTCTTGTTTAGAATCGAACCCACATCCTCCCACTTCCCAAGAAAACTTCTTAACAACTATACCAAAAGTAATATTACATTTATGGAGTAAAATTTTGTTAATATTGAATTACTTAATTAATTAAAAGTAAATATATCCTACTAAAATATAAATTATTCTTCTGAAATAATATTTCCTAAATATTTTGTGAAAAAATAATAAAGATGTAAAAAAGATTAGACAATTATATGGTTTTTTTTCATTTCTAAATTCAGAATGAACACAACTGATGTACTGTGGCTTCTCTTTAAACGAAGTCAAGAATATCTCAGCAAAATTATTAACAACGGGTGCTCTCTTGCGGAAAGAACAAGAAACATAAAAAAAAACTAATGAAGAAAATTATTTTATTTAAATTGAAATTAAGTAATAACCTGTATATTTATACTTTACGTTTGTCCAATATAATAAACCGTGCTTTCACACTTCCAACGTAAAGCTATAACAACAAATTGAAAATTAAATTTAATGAGAAGTACATCTTCTTGAAAGCGCTTAGCCATTAAATTTAATTTTCAATTTGTTGTTATAGCTTTATGTTGGAAGTGTGAAAGCACGATTTATTATTATTAAATTGAAATTATGTATTTATAACTAAAAAATAAAATAATATATATAAAAAAACTTTTTTAAAAGAATGCTTTTATATAAATGGCCCACTAAAAAGTAGAAAACTAACAAAGTAATAATCCATATCATAAAAGCATTTGAGGTTCAAATAAATCATAAAAAGTAAAAAAGCCTCAAATGCTTTTATGAAATGGATTACTTTGATTACTTTTTAGTGAGCTATTTACATAAAAGCTTTATTAAAGTGAAAGGCTGAAAACCTGCTTATATGATAGCCAATCAGATATAATGATGACTGTATAGGGAGCTCTTAAGTCGCAACACAAGACAGAGATTTTATAAGAAAAAGGTTTTCTTTACTTAAATTTCTATATATATATAAGCCAATCTAAAGCATTTTGATTTAAGAGCATGAAGCTTTTATTATACACTTATTTAATTTATTCTGTTTATTATCTTGCTGTCTACGAATTTTTTAAATTCAATTTTACATCATTTTCCAATTTCTGACCTAGTTGAAACTTTGCATGCATATGTTTTTAGTGACGGTAATACATTTTTTAAGGGTTTGTAAACAATTTCAATGAAAAATAATGAAAAATTTAAATTTTTAATTTTATATGGATCCAGTGTTTCTCAGTATTTCCATCCAGTAGTATTAAATTGTATCTAAACTTCCTTCATTTGTAATTTTGGAACTATATAAAGCTAAAAATAGAAAATAAAAAAAATACTAACAACTTTTTTAAAAAAATTATTTTATTTACATAAATGCTTTAAAAAGTAAAAAATAAATTTTCTTCAATTTATACAAATAAAATTATGGGCAACCATGATTAGAAATCAGATTCCCAAAAAATCAGCAACCACTTTAAATTGATTGGTATTGATTCAAGAAAATGGTATATTCTATGATAATCTCTTCTCAGCAGGAGAACCAATTTTTTATGAAAGTGAGTGGAGTTGGGCTGGGCATATTGCTAGAAGAGATGATAATAGATGAACAATTGAAATCTTAAACGAGATTCTAAAAGATTGTAAAAGACCCAGAAAGAGACCACATGTGAGATGAATGGATGAAATAAAGTGTGCAGGGGTGAGGTGGATAAGAGAAGCTAAAGATCAGAGAGGATGGATTGAACTTGATGAGATCTTCATCCTGCAGTGGATTGATAATGATTGATGGTGATGAAAAGCATTTTTTTAATTTCCATATTTATGATTTTGTGTGATACATCTTTCTTTTCTACCACTGCATCTGTTTGCAATAATTTCATTTAATGTGCTTTGCTCAAAATTAAATGTACTAGTTACTTATATCATCATTTATGACTTATTAATTTTCAATTATTTTGTTAGTATCTCAATCATTGTTTCTTTTCTCTATTTATAATCTCCAAGAAGTATATTTCTTGTCCCCCACATATCCAAATTATAAAACCTATCTATTACTCATCCAATATCCCCAGATATTTCTTTTATCATCAGTGAGTTATTGAGACTCCTATCTTAATCTAATCCCCTCCACCCACCTTAACTCTACTTTACTACAAAACTATGAGAATGAATAAAACATTTTAATATCTACACAGGATTATGTATAGTTTTTTTTTACAACAAATTATTAGTATAGAGATGGTGATCATGTATGTTTATGTTTAACACAATCTCCTAATAGATAGTGTCTATGTTTTTAAAAGCCAAAGACACCAAAATGTATGGTGTGAATTGAGTTCAGACCCATATGACTATATAAGCTATTGAGCTTAGATTGAAGATATTAACAATGTTTTCCTTTCATTCTCATAGTTTGTAGTAAAGTAGAGTTAAAAGTGCTCTGGAGGGTTGATTAGATCCTAAGATCTAGGCATCTCTCAGATCAAGGCCCTCACTGATGATGGCCACAAGCCAAAATAGTCTGGGATATTGATAGTAGGATAGATAGGATTTTACACAAGCCTTTCACCATTGATTACTCTTTTGACAGGATATATGTATGGGAGTTTTTTGTTTACAACAAATTATTTAGTATAGAGATGGTGATATTGATGTTTATGTTTAACACCAATCCTCCTAATAGGATAGTGTATGGTTGTTTAGAGCCAAAGACACCAAAAGTATGGGTGCTGAATTGGTTCAGACCCATATGACCATATAAGCTATTGAGCTTAGATTGAAGATATTAACAATGTTTTCAATTTCATCTCATAGTTTTGTGTAAAGTAGAGTTAAAGGTGGCTGCTGGAGGGTTGCATTAGATCCTAAGATCTGGTGAGGCCGTCCAGCCCCCTGGGAGGCCCAAGCGAACGCTGGGGATATTGGATGGTGGCAGAGGGTTTTGCCGTTCGGCTCCTGATTCCGTGGCGGGCCGGGGGTTGCTGTTTACAACAAAGGCGGGGGGAGGGTGGGAGCTGGGGTATGGAATGCAGCTATGCACAGTTTGGCACAATGGTAGCATAATAGATTCCAGACTACGTTCTTGGATAGAAGCTCATTCTTATATTTTTCATACTTGATTGCCATGTGACCTCATAGTTACTTAGCCATTTGATTATTATTCACCTTTCTTATGACTCCCTGTTATTTACAAAAGTCAGTCTTTTTTGGGTTAGAATTTTTCTTATCTTGAATGATTAATTAAAGTTGTTTTTCCTATGAACCCTTTTTTTACGTACACCTTTGTTATGATGCTGAATGCTATAAATGTTATATATATTAAAATTCTTTATGGTCAAAAGCCAGATTATAAAGAGATAAGCACAAAAAAGGGATATGGTAACATTATTTTTTTATTAAATCATTTTATTTTATAATAACAAAGTCAACTAGACAGAATTAATATTCTAGAACATAGAAATCATCATACAATTTTATTTAAACTAGATTTCGAAAGATAGTAAAAGACCTAGAAAGAGACCACATATGGCATGGATGGATGACATAAGGTGTACTGAGATGACATGGAGAAGAGAGAGGCTAGAGTTTGGAGGTGGATTGAACTTTGAGAGACCATCCTACAGTAGATCCATAATGATTGAAAATGATGGTGATGATACAGCTTTATAACTATTAAGATGGGAGTAGCTCTCTGCTCTGGTGCCATCTAGTGTAAGCTTAAAAATCAATAATTATCATATTCATATAAAATCCATATCTCCCATTCATGGAATTTTCTGACATCTGCCTTTACCAATGAGGCTTGGAAATCAATGATGGATGTAATGCAGACATGTATCCAACAACTGAAAACTTGAAATTTCAAATCAGTCTAAGGTGTTGAACCCAAGTCTATCTTCTTGGATGCATGTCTGCATATGTTTAACTTTGAGTTTCAAGCTTCATGTGTAAAACAAAATCCAAAAACTGGTTTGAGAATGGGGATTTAAAACTAAGGATATGGATTTTATATGTGTCTGGTAATCACTAATTCCTCAAGATTACTCTAAATGGTACTAGAGACAAGACCTATTCTTACCATATTAATTAAGCTGGAAGATGGGTGATTTGTCATAACTATAACTAATAATAAAAATATATTATTTAAGATTCTATTTTCAAGTCAGTTAAGTTTTGTTAATCAATATGTAAAATGTAATAACCATAAGCTCCATGATAATTAATGAGTTTCTTTTTGTGTTAGTTACTACTATTTGCCCACCATTATAAGTTCAATAAACTGTTACATGACTGTATCATATAACTCCATTTACACCCTGCTGTTCAGCTTGCATTAAGTGGCATAGCAATAGAGAAAAAGTTATGCTACTGGAAACAACATAAGCTCTAATGTAAGGCAAAGGTCTTTTATATAATCTTTTACAAATATACATTACTGTAATAAACAAATACAATAAATTAAAAAAAGTATAAGAAGAATTAATCAGAATAGCAGAACTATGTTGGAAATGTAGTGCTGTCTAATTCAGTGAAGAATTCTCTGTACTGAAGAAAGAGTTACTCTTATGTGGATCATTGAGTGGAACATTAATAACAATCATGTGACTAAAAATATTAAAAATTGTAAAAAGTAAAGCTATATTCTGCATTTAAAGATATGATTCCATATTAGGACATGAACAAAAAACGAAAAAGACAAATAACAGAAAAATTAAGTTTTCATCAGAAAAAAACAAATTCAAACTTTTTAAGTATTTTAATTTACAAAGAACTGTTATTGACAAAGCAGTTACAAAAACATCAGTTTATAAATGTAAATGTATATATAAAGCTAATAATGATCAAGGCTAGATAGGTTTTTGAATGTAAATTCTTTGAAAGCAGTCACCACTTAAACAATCAACAATCTCAATCTGTTGTCAAGGCAACCTCCCTTTTAACAATAAAGATGGAAATCCTCCTTTATTTATGGTCTGATATTTTTATATAGATACCAAAGATTGATATAAAGAAGTTTTAATAAACCTCATTACACAAGTAAATATAACCTGCTTTGAAAACAGACTAACAAATAGTTAATTATATTTTTCAAACTGCACTCTAATTATATATTATTTAGATAGGTTTATAAATGTAAATTAATTGAAAGCAATCAACACTTAAATAATACCAATATCAATAATAATCAACAACCTCAGTCTGTTGTCAAGGTAACACCCTTTTAACATTTATAAACCTATCTAACTTTGAGGATTATTAGCTTTATTATTTAAGTAATTCTTTTTTGGAGTGCAATTTGAAAATCATAATTTCAATTTGAATGTTATAATTGATTATTTGTTAGTCTGCATTCAGAACATGTTATATTTATCTGTTTAATGAGGTTTATTTAAATTTCTTTGTATCAGTAATTCCCTTCTCTGACTCAAGTTGCAATCTTTAGTGTCTATATAAACATATTAGACAATAAATGTCCACCTTTATTATTAAAGTAAGGTTGCCTTGACAACAGATATTTTTGGTGAATTTACATATATATGTACATGGCATTATAAATATAGAAATAAATCATTCAAAACTGTAATATACTGAGTAGATTTCAATACAGAAAGTTATAATCAATTAATATGATGTAAGATATTTGTCAATGCACTAAACCACATTTACTATATGGTTAAGGGTAATAATAGAGTGTCTATTCAGGCGCATAAGATCCTTGGATTGATTCTAGTTATGGTAGTTCCAGCCCTCGAATTTCTACTACATTGCCTAGGTTAGTATGGTAGTAGAGTGTCCAATTCTGAGCAGAAAGTCCTCAGTTCATATCTGGTTCTGGTATTTCTGGTTCTCAAACTCCCAAGTAATAAAGTTATGTGATTATTTATTTTATTTTCAAACCCAAGGAATAAAAGCTATTAAGAGCAGGATTAACAGATAACATTCCTAATCTTCAGAAACTTTCTAATTTAACCTAAAATTTGCAAATCATTTAAAAATATTATTGGTCTTCAATGATGAATCAGACTTGGATTAAATGAATAAGAAGACAACTGATACTCTCCCAAGAACTGCTTTGCAAATAGGTGGTACAAAAAAGCAGCAATTCAACAATACAATTTTAACTTAAGTCTAGACTAAACTATGAAAAAAAAGGAATATGAAAATATTTTAAAATGATCCATTAGGAATAATTGAATATCTGGGATTTTGCTAAATGATACAAAAAAGTTTCTGATAAAAAAAAATATATATCTAGGAATTAATCAAAAAACTATCATCATCGACAATATTCTGTCAAATGGACAGGTCCTGAGAGTAGTTACATCATGAATTTGTATATTTTTCCATTCCATTCTCTTCAATTCCACATAAATCTTCCCATCTCTTATATCATCCTCTTCTATCTTTTTTACTTACTTCCATTTCCTCCAAAACATTTTTCATTAAACTCGCCATTATATGTCCACCATCATTTCTACTTACTTCCATTTCCTCCAAAACATTTTTCATTAAACTCGCCATTATATGTCCGCCATCATAGGAATTGTGGCATTTTATAGAAGTAAACATTCCACTGTCTCCTTCACCACTTCCTGATAGTGAATGTTGTTCCATTGTCAGTGAGTACTTATATATAGTACTTTTCTTATTTGCAGCTAACCTTCATATCTGAAGGCCATGAGTACTTATAGTACTTTTCTTATTTGCAGCTAACCTTCATATCTGAAGGCCATTCCTCTATTCCCACCACGGACACTCTGCATGGCACAACACCTATAAATTGAAAGGAAATTTGTTTGAGGAATAAGAGAAAAAGATGGCATTTTTGCTAAAAAATGGATGTCATTGCGAAATATGTGAAAGTTCTACAAAGAACCATATAATAATAAAGAATAAGTAGTTTATATTGACATTTTGAATGTTGAGTAAGTAAAGGTTTATTCAGTTTATAGACAAAATAAAAGTCATAGATCACATGACAGATATTTTAAATGACTTACTACTAGCCTTAAACACTTATCATAAAGTCTTGTTGAGAAGATAAATGGCCATCCTCATCTGTTTACTACACTTTACAAGCTTAAGAGTCTGAGAGTCAAGGTGACGATATATGAATTTTCACTTTAAATTACTTTTACAGTGCTTGACTGAATGTGCTGATGCAATTGTTAGATTTACTATAGTCATACTTATTTGAATTAAATGTATGCTGAATAAATCTATTAGCCCATATAGCTATTTGAGTTGGATAAGCTGGGATAGTTAAAGACATGTAGGTGTCTGAAAATGCATTTCAGATTTTCCACTTAGTAGATAACTGATACTAGCTTAAACACATGATTTTGGGTTAAGTTAGATTGGCATCTAGTGTCTGAACTAGCATCTTGTATGGGCAAAAAGTGTCTGAAAGTGAAAGCATGAAGTATTATTTGAGGTGTTAGTATTCAGGCATTTAAGTTAGCGCATGTGCAACATCTTAATGCTTTCTACTAGCTAAGACCATTTAATATACAGAACAAAGCTTTGTTGAGCATTTTGAATCCTCAGTAAGTGGTTTATTTACAGTTTAGTTTGTTAATTATAGCTGAATACACTCTAAAAATCAGAATCATAGCAGTAATGGCTATTTGCATATGCAGGATTTAAAAGCAATCACTAATTTATTTAAATTAATGATTTACATACTCCACTTTTTGGAGAGTTGGACACTATTTTCTTTTTTGTTAATGGCATGGTTATTAGAATTAAACCACGCTTCTTTCGCTTAGCGTTTTCAATCATCAAAACAGCAGTGAGTGATTCTGGCTTCACCTGCTGAAAATATACTCAACTACAGTTAATAAGCTAAATTTAATAAACCATTACTTACTCAACGCTTGAAATGTTGAAATAAACTAATTACAGTAGAATAAGGAAAAGGAAAATATATCTCAATATTAATAAAGAATAAGAAAATAAAAACAGTCTCTACAATTACAACATTTTTAAATGGCCAAGTATTTTAAATGAAGAGGTCAGATGTAATTAAATCTATGAAGAATGAAAAGCCCCAGAAAGTAATGGAATTATTTTTGGCATCTTAAAACAAGCAGATGAAGAAGTAGAGAAATTGTTAGCAAAACTGTTCACCAAATGCCTAAATAATAAAAATGTACTAGATAATTGGAAGAATTCAGAAATGATGTTGATAATTAAAAACGGTGAAAAATGAGACAACAGACCTATAAGTCTATCAGTTTTACAGAAGATTTTTACCCAAGATTATTACAGCTCATCTATGGAGAAATATCACCTCATACCAACCACAAGATCAAGTTGGATTTAAAAATGATTTTACCACAGTGGATCACATCTTGAGGGAAGTTATAGAAAGTCCAATGAATATGAGTTGTCATTATATTTTAGGTTTGTAGATTATATAAAGGTATTTGATTCTATAAGCATTTTCACAGCGATTGGAGCTTTGGCGCTCAAGATATAGATATTATTGGATATTCTGAAGAATTTATCAAAGTGCAACAGCAATGAAAAGATTAACATTGATTCAGTATTTAAGGATTCCATATCTCCAAAACTTTTTACTGCAGTTTTAGGGCAGTATTTTTTGGGTTACACTGGAAAGCTAAGAGGATAAAAATATATGAAGATATTTAATTCATCTAGATTTTGTGGCTGATGTGGTTGTTTTTTGCTAAGAAGTTTTCAGAACTTTAGGAAATGTAATTATTAGACGAAAGTAAGTATGATAAAAAATAAAGACTAAAAGAATAGTCAGTGGACTTTTTTAGATGATAATGAAGATTGATAATCATGAATATGAAAAGGTTAATGACTACAAATACTTTGGTCAGATTATAAATTCAGATGGATACATAATGGATGCAATTAATTATAAAATTAAACTAGGATGGAGTGTATATGCCTATGAAAGTTTTTAATAGATGTGTTTTCCAATTCATTCATTTGGATTTGAGACTAGGATGATGTTTGACCAAAGCAATGTGAAGATTACAGAATACACAATAAAAAATATGGAGCAATGCATTTTGGGAATAAGAAAAATCAAAAATTGAAATATCATGGATGAGAGAACAAACACATATTATTGACATTATTAAAAGGATTAAGAGATTTTAATGAACCTCAGCTATATCAGAGATGATAAATAGATGAACAATTGAAGTCTTAAATCAGATCTGAAGAGATTATAAAAGATTTCCAAATAGACCACATGTGAGATAGGTGCTTTGTCGGTACTTAATTGTTTTAAAAACTTTGGAAATTTGCAACATAAAAATACATTGAAATCATAACCATTTTTGATTGCCTTCATAAAAATGCAAAAAGAGGGCAGCACTAATTAAAAGATTACAGTCATTGGAAAATTTTTGAAATTGGTACTAAGGATATTGAAATGCATATTGAAATGTATATTACAGATATGGAAAGAATTATAGTTTTTGATAAAGTGAGGTAAATTTTGATTTCTTAAATATATTTTAAATTAATTAAATTTTGTTTTATCATATATTTAATTTCTCACTAGCAAGTCGAATGCAATACCACAATGTTAAAATTTTATTTCATGTGAGAAACAGATTTAAACTAAAATGCCAAAAGGTAATCAAATTCAGTAATATGACTGATCAAAAAAGGTTATATTTTTTATGGTATTGCTGTTGAAAACTCTGTCAAAAAGTCATATATTTTATGCAAATAATATGTAAATATATAACAATATGTAGCTGTTCCCATGGTTTATATATTTACATATTATTTGCATAAAATTTCATTGCTTAAACTCAAAAAGTTATTTTAATAAATTTGCAAAAAATACTTTACTTTCTCGTAATAATGCTAATTTGTCAAATATACAAAAGATGTGAGAAAGGTAGACTTTATGAGTTTGTTAAAATAACCCTTTGAGTTTGATTTGTGAAATGTTATGGCAGCATAATTCAGACTTATTGCTTCATGAATAAAATTATATATTATCAGTGGTTTATATTTAATTGCCATAATTTATTTTCATGGGGATTATTGAAATTATAACAATATATATATATAATATGTTCAAATAAAATATAATAGTCTCTTAAATACACATCTTGGAAGTTATATTACTAAATCATCTCTCCAAAGGTCAGCCAAAAGTAACATGATAGCATTGGCTTGAATTTATAACTGATGATAATGGCAATAAAATTCAACAGTAATCTTAGTTACTGAAATCATAAACATCACATATAACAGTAAAGAGTCTGTCTTGTTTACAACCTTAATTTAAATCCAGGTCAAGTAAATGTGAAAATTTTTTAGCAGTCTTGGGATTTTTTCCAAAACCAGTTGATATGCTATCCACTTAATTATTTAAATTACTTAATAAATGGGTATCCTGTTATTCTTAACTAATGGATAAAAAAAGTTGGAAAATGACTCAAACTTCACTTCTCACCAATTTGCTTTCCCCTGATTCTGTACAAGTGCCTGTTGGAGAATTTTTGACTTGTAGGATGTTTTTCTTTTTTACTCTCAATATAACAAATGTTAGTTATTAATAGTGCTTTTGCAGTGACATTATAGAAATGCATGCTTCAGTTAATGCAAACATGATATAATTTTACAGAACTTCATATGACAATATTAATTGAAGTTATTACAAGTTATATTTATAAATTATCATTTTATTTTCAGAGTACGCTTTCAGCTGCCTTTTCTGCTGTTAATGAATACGTTGCCACCTTAGAAGAAGTTCGAGAATTTTATAAAGAAAATGAAGCTTTGGATTTTGATGAGATCAGGTTGCAAATCCATGGTAAAGAGCATTAGAAATAAGATTATAATATAAATATTGCTATTTAGGATAACTTTAAAAACAATACCATAAATCTTTTTAATGGGCTATAATTTATTTTTCTGTTAAATGATATACTTAGGAATGCTGTAAAGATCTCTTTAAAACAGCCACAATGAATTTTTGCACTAAAGTATATTAAAGTAAATTGGATTTCTTCATGTCATTGAAGTCTGCCATTGGTGGATAGTGGAATGGCTGTTAGATATGAGAATTAATTAGAGGGGATTTGAACCTAAACTTTCAAGCTCCCTTTAGTCATTCACTCCATCTTAACTACAAATATTCCAAAAGCATTATCTAATCAAGAATACTTCCTCCTTTTTATAGGATATAATAATAGCTTTTGAAAAACTAGCTAGTTTTTCTGATAAATTTTTTTTCCTCGTTATGCTCCTCTCTCTGCTCTGCCTAATCAGTAATGCCACTTGCTGCCTTATAGAATATAACTTTAATTCTTCAAAGACATGGCATTATTTCTGGTATTTATATGAAGGTTTTATTTTATTTTACTAATGCTTTATTATTGTTATTTTACTTACCTCATTGAACACTAGATGGTGTTAAATATGCAATAACTGGCTTGAAAGCAGAAAGGATAGAGATAATGAAGTTATGGGAGAATAGACATGAACAAAGTGACTATACAGAAAGTGAGTTATTAGTTATTATGTTGGGTTTGTGAAGAGATAAGGGGGATTTAGATATAAAGGCCATAAAGTTGACAAAGATTATGTTGTGGAAATGGGATGGGGCAGAATATGGGAAGACTTAAGAGCGGGGAATGGAGAATAAAATGTCTAATAGGTTTATCTGGGCATAATTGCTAAGATATTCTTGACTTTGTTTAAGGAGAAGCCAACTACATCACATCACATAATGTTAAAATAAATTATGAACATTTGAAAAGGGCATTAAACCATATGGTTAAAAAGGCTTTTTATGCATAATTATTTTTATAATTATATATATATATATATCTTCTGTATATTTAAATAAACATATTAAGGTCCTGTATGTGAGGTATCAGAGTGACTTAAAGTCAACCAAGGTATGATAACAATTTTAACATCAACAAGGGCTTTGAGCATTCCATCATCAGATTTTCAATAATATGGATGACTGAAGAGTTGGGGGGGATTGAAACCTGTCCATTAATGTTTGAAAATTTGGTATCTTAATATAAACTGAGCACTGATTATATATATATGTGTCTGGGAGATGATGATCTGGACCAACTGCTGAGTGCTGGTTCAGCACAAAATACATATATTGGAGATTATTTATCTTTTTCACATATATGTGATCATGAATATCAGTTATATAGGATGGAGAGAATAGTTACAGGGAACATTGAAAGTCAGTGTTCAAATCCTCTCTAATTATATCTAAAGTCCAGTATATACATTATATGAACTTCTCATGCCATTAGTTATGTTGCTATTCTAAATGTGGTGGTTGTGATTCCTATTTGCATAAATACATTTCCAGATTTGATTATGTACACTGCAATTTATCTTTTCATGTAAAGTATGTGCAAACCCTCAGTGATATGAAAATATTGATAGAGCAGCATTTCAAGGTCTAGTGAAGTGGTAAAGGGGTAGCCTCCACAGCTCAAAGTCTGTATGTAAAATCTGACCCTGCTTTCAGAAGTGGACTATTCCAGATTCCTTGCATGTTGTCTAGCACCCAGTTGCTATCCAAAGGGATTAAAACCTTCACTGGGGTTCACGCACCGAATCCACATGTTTCCAGTAAGGTAGGGAATCTTCCTTTAAATAGTCCACCTTTTGGAGGCAAGGCAGAGAACAATTATGTCTGTTAACCTGAATGACAGAACATGCACTCCATTAAACCTTCTGCCATCAGTAAAGGTATTTATCTAGTCATTATTGTGATGTCTATGCAGTGAGGCAAATCCATCTATGGACTGGAAACTCCAACAAGATTACATTTTAGGTGTAAACAATTGTCCAACACAGAAGGGTAAACCTGAAAATTGAAAAAATGTAATTAATTAAGTAAAGAAATGGTGCTGATAAAGAAAAACAGCAGTGACAGAGAGCAGTATATATATATGAAAAACAAAACAAGTTATAAATCACGTAACTTGCTATAGCTTGCATTTATGATCAATAGATGGAGCTTTACCAAAATCTCCGTACAAGCATATGTTTATATAAACATCAAAAGAGTCAGAATTCACTATCTCTTTCATTGGCTCCACCTTCAGATCAGCTGATTTCAAGCTAATTTTCTATCATCAGTGAAGGGTAGGGACTAGACTCTTTTGACATTTATGTAAACATACGCTTGTATGGAAATTTTGGTAAAGCTCCACACACACACACACACACACATATATATATATATATATATGGGACCATCATGGTTAGAGGATTATTAATTAAAGAATTAATTTGTGCTGTAACATGAACTAAATCATTTATTCACCAGATATTCCTTTGGTTGCCATAAAAGGAGTTAAAGGCCTCGAGACATTAGAATGACTAGTGAGGCTGGAAACTGAAATAAACAGTGACCGATTTTAAATCTTAAAACAGAAGGCTACTATTTCTGTAATTGACAATATTAAAACATTTCAAAAGAATTAGTAAAAGATTATCCATGGCCGGCTAAAGGTAACATATTTGTCATCACTGAACCTGTTCCAATTGCTAAAATGGAGTTCTCAGCTATTAATATCTGCTTAATCTGATGTTTTGGTTATACCAATTCAGTTTATGAGATTATGGTGATTGTAGTTTTTAAAAAACCAAAGACACCAAAATGTATAGATACTGAACTGAGTTTAGATTTATATGACTATTCCAGTGAGTGGATTTGGATTGAAAATGTGTTTTATCTTGGGCACCTAGTTTTATAGTTAACTAAATAAATAAAAGGTGGTTGCTAGAAGGTTGTATTAGATCCTAAGATCTTGATACAGTGTTCACAGATCCAAGGCATCTCACTGATGAAAACCATAAACTATCTGGAGATATTGAATGAGTATGTACTAGATAGAGATTTTATTCACAAACCTTCTTGCATCCATTGATTTGTAAGGCTTACACTGAGTGGCACTACCATTGGGTTATGAGTAAAGGGCACTACCATTGGGTTATGAGTAAAGGGCAGGTAACAAGATGGGTGAGAAAGGTAATGTGGTATCCAAAAGATTTGGATAAAGAATTTATATCAATATACTTATATAAAAGGTGGGATAATTGTGTTTGGAGGATTTTTGAGTGTTATAGTGGTAAGGAATGGGATAAAAGAATAGTTGCATTAATAAAGAATAGGAAGTTGGAGAGATGGAGAACTAGTATGGAAAGTAAGAAGAGTTTAAATATATATAAACGGAACATTGGGTGCAAGTTAATTTATAATAATAGTAAGGAAAGTAGTTTATTGTTTAAGGCTCAAATGGGATCTTTAGCAACAAGAGAAATGAAAAAATATGGGTGATTTAGTGTGAACATTGTGTGAGAAAGGTATAGAAAACATTAGGCATTTGTAATTGAATTTAAATGCTTAAAAGCAGAAAGGGTACAAATAATGAAGTTATGGGAGAATAAATATGAACAAAGTGATTATACAGAAAGTGAGTTATTGGTTTTGGGTTTGCAAAAAGATAAGGGGGATTTAGATATAAAGGCCATAGAGTTGACAAAGATTATGTTGTGGAAATGGGATAAAGCAGATTATGGGAAAGCTTAGGGTGGGGAATGGAAGGAAAGGTAAAGTGGCTAACAGGTTTCTTTGGGCATAGTTGCTGAGAGATTCCTGACTCAATTTAAGGAGAAGTCACAGTACATCACATCAGCTAAAATCTATTGTTACAACTTAATCAAAAAAAGACAAATTATAAAACATTATTATTATTATTATTATTTATTTAATCTTCATTATTCCAAATTCAATCACTTAGCAACTGTTTTGACCTCATATAATTTTCACCTTTGATCATGTCTGTCTTATAAGTCAATTAATTATTATTTTAGTTAATGATATTAAATGAATAAAAGAAAAACAATTAATTTCTATCAATAGACAAGCATATTAGTTTATATGTATGTTTATATGCGTATATACTACATGTGTACAACGAATTTGTTTGCTTTGTCACAATAGATTAAAAAAAAAGAATTAATTTCTCAAAATGGATAAAAATCTTTATTTGCCTACCAATTGGTCTGAATTCAAACATTGTGAAAAAAACTGGGACAGGTGTGAAGGTTGGTTGTAAGCCATCTCTTACAACAGATAACAATTAACAATCTCAAACTGTTGTCAAGGCAATCTTCTTTTAATAATAAAGGTTCAAGATTGTTCATTGTTATGTATATTGGGATTGTCTAACTGGTTACCTTTATTATTAAAAGGAAGTTGCCTTGACAACAGTTTGAGATTGTTGATTGTTATCTATATTGGGATTGTCTAAGTGCTGATTGGTTTCTAATGGTTATATATATATATATACATAGTTTTCATGCATATGCAAAAAGACACTATTATAGTAGAACATTTTACAATGGTACATTCTGTATTAATCATTTAAGAATTTTAATATGTAATAATTATCTAAAATTCTAATAAATAATTCCTTTCTTAGTGTTTGTCTAAAAGTTTCTGATGATGGTATTTTAGAAATAATTATAACTTGGCTATTTCCATCATCTAACGCTAATAGTAAGATTTCTTCAGAAAAATTCAAACATTAATTAAACTTTTCAAATACATTCAGCTACTAGTAATAATGTGCAGGTTAGTATATAACACAATATTTTGGGTGGTATTAGCCTCCTCTCTTTTTCAGATATTATTAGCGTGACTATGATAGTACTGGCATTAAAATCGAACATGAGTCTTTAGATTTATGAATTTTGAATTTAAGAGGATACTCTAACCAAGAGGTTATTTTGTCAAAGATAACTATCTTTTGAAATTTCTTATAAATTTGAATTTTTCTAAAGACATTTAACAATTAATACTTATTTGATGATAGAAGTATGTATTGAATGCACTTTTAATGTTTTCACATTATATTCATGGCACATTAATGAGTTAAAATACATGTATATCCTTTATATGCAATTAATGTTCACGTTCAGTTTACTAATTCCAGAAGTGATTGAATGCTAACAGGATTTTTTGAATGTCCAATAAATTTCACATATTTAATTTTTTATATTATTTTTCAATTTGCTAATTGTCTTGACTTTTTTTAGTGTACACATCAAAAAATGCACCAGGAAACAACTATCAACTGGAAATTTTAAATTGCTTTAAAGTGAAAATTTTTGCAATTTAATATAGGGATAAAATACTTTAACATAGTCTATCAGTTTACTTTGACTCTTGGTCAGTTGTTCTAAGTTAGGTGCTTTCTAATTAAGCTGATTTAAATGGATAATTCCACATGTTCAAGATTTCCATCTAAACATTCATTAATAATATTGTATTATATATATGGTAAAATCTGAACAATATGTGGCAACAAAAATATATTCAATTATATGGCAGTATTTTCAATAATAAATTACGACCAAAAATAATCTTATATGATTTTGCTGCATCATATTCTGAATAATAATTAATATTGTTTAAATAAATAGTATATTTTAAAATTTTTATGTGCAAAATATGTAATATGTTTAGTTCTGAATTCTGTAAAATTAGAACCTGTGAAGGTAAGGAGATCAATAATAACATGGACAACAAGTTTATAACAACGACTTTACCGACTTTATTATATTATAAAAATAATTATATTTAAAATATTTACAGTCTTAAAACAAATATTTACAAATATTATATTAAAATTTAAAAAAAAAAAAAATACAAAATAAAATAATTGAAATTACAGATTTACAATTTTGAAAATTATGAATGAATAAGCCTTCACTCTGGCTTATAAATTTTAAAATGAGAAATATATATCATGTATTAATTATTCAAAAAATATTCTGTTATTTATACTACAATATTGAATTAGTTTATTCTAGGTTAATAAAAAGTAAATTTAAAATAATGTTCATTCATGTATTCTTTGCTTGGCACCATTCTATTTCTAATGATGTGTGTTTCATGTTTAAAAACATTACATATAAAAAAATAATTAAATAAAATAGAAGCACCCATCATACAGTAATATACTTCATTTGATGTTTCATTGTAAAAATATGCATTGCTTTATCAAAATGCTGTCGATTTATGAAAAATCGAAGGTATCAAAAATATTTGAAAATATAAATTATGAATAGTTTTATATTTCTTTTATCACCAAATTTAAGAAAAATTATGATTCCTTTGTCATATTTACCATTAACATTATGAATTCAACATCACTTGTATTTATTCACAATACCAAAAACTATCTTGCCTATTTTCAAACAAATCATCTTTTCTAAAATTATCCATTATTCATCTTTCAAAAATACTATACTATACAATGTTTTGCTAATAAAATTCAGATATCGCTACAATGCATAGGACATGAAGGCATAACTAGAGTAAAGACTCAATAGTATAAAATAATTCAATAAACTTCATGGAAGTCAGTGTAAAGAAACAACAGGTACGAAATCATCTAATACCTTTAAAAATCATGTCTAGGCTATCTTTCAGCACTTACAGACTAGTTAAGATCGAAAACACTGTCCATGGAAATAAATACAAAGTACAGGACCACGTTAACTGTATTTGCACAATAACTTTTTAGATATAATATAGGCTCATTATTCTATCTTTTTAACATATCCTATTATATAAACATTCATGGTTTCATTATTTTAATCCCTTATCACTACCATTTAAATAATCTCAAATAGATTTAAACATTTAACATCGTAAAATAACTAAGCAAATTTCCCAATAATAATCAAAGTTACATATCACTTTATCCAACTATAACTACTTATAAGAAAAGGTTTCATATACAAAGTTATCTACAAATACAAATGAGATTTGATTTTAAAATATTCATTCAATATTCATATCTTGAAAATAAATATCATATGGTTTATCTAGCAAAGAATCATATAAAATTATGATCATTTTATAAAGTTATAACTAACTTTATGATATAAAAAATAAATATATGCATATTTCTCATAGCTTATATCTCTTAATAAAAATCTATGTGTTATCAACTCATGCATCCATATGTTCATTTATTCATGTAACATAATATAAATATCATTAAAGCTCCAAGCAACTTTAAGAAAATACATATTGTATAAAAAAATATAATAAAATTACCTAATGTGATTTTACTATTTGTAATTCACATCTTTTGAAGTCTTCTGGTCCAGTTTTACATACAATACAAAAAAATTAACCAATCTCTCATACTCATTCAGTGTAAGCTAATGCACTTTAAAATGTTTTAAAAGAAAAAAAAATTTTTTTAAATTATTTAAAAAAATTTCTTTTAAAAAATATTAATATTGTTAGGATTCAAAATATCAAAAAATGTAACTTTTCATATATCATATAATTAAATTAAAATTCTACTTGTTAGTATATTTTAAATAAATAATAATAAAACATAGTTACTATTCTTCTTCATAAATGAATGTCCTATATAATAAGTTCAGTTAATAAACTAAGAAGTTGTGGTTGCTATACCATGTTTTTTTTCTTCTAACTCTCATTCCCCCAGTGAGTAAAACAAAACACAATGTCAAGCATTGGTGGTCAAGAGGTCAGCGATGACAGCTTTACAAGCAGTTGTCCCGGGTTAGCGGGTTCGCTTCCTGGCTGATGCTATGACACATGAGAAAAAAAAATACAATAATAAAAAAAATGTTAAGTCGATGTTTTAAATATCTGCAGAAATCTTGGAAAATAATGTCAATCTAATTAATAAAGATATAAAAAACTGTCTTTTGTCTGTAGAACTTTTAAGAATGATCATTATTTATCCAATAGTTATTTCAAAATCCATTTTTTTAAAAAGCTAAGTTATTTCCTTCCGTGTACATATGTACGTTTTATTTTATTCAGGAACCCCCACATTACTTGCAGTCAAATTCAATAGCACGTTATCCTAGGATAAAATACTGTCTCACCTTTTCCAATATATATGTTTCAATAAGATAAATAGACGAATCCAGATTTTATTACAAAAGTTACTTATTTTTAATATAACAATATCGTATTGTAACAGTCGGGTCGAATCACGTGTCAAGAGAGGGTCGCATCTAACTACTGTCAGACCTAGGGTCTTCACGTAGGATGTTAGCGATGACATGATGAAGTACATGACTCATGATTACATCTACCTTTAACAGACTAGCCTAAGTCTTATCTATCAAATCTTCATGTAATTTAATTCAGTTCATCTAACATCTCATCACTCTTTTTCGGAACCGTTGCCTCAGATATTCAAACTCAGGAAGAATTTGCATTCGACTCTCTTAACAGAGATGTACTTATGCAAACTAACAATAAATTACTAAATTAGCTTATCCTATCTATTAGTAAGGAATAACCTTTATTTAACATTTTTTCTCATGCTCATCAAACAGTAATGTGTGTGTGCATGTGGAAAATATTCGTTATAGGATTGAATATAAATGCTGGATCAACAAAACTAGAAAGACTTTGTCAATTAAAGAAACTTCATAATATTTATTTACAAAAACAAAATATATTAAAAACATAGAATAAATTATTAATCAATGTACACAAAAAAATTCAAAAAAAAAATTTATAAGTGCAAATAAATTATTTGGATATATTCCTCTGTATTTATAACTTTTATGTCTATGATGAGTATCTATCATTTTGTTAATTAAACAATTTCAAATGATTTATCCTTCTTTCCCATGATAGACACTCATAATATAGTCATTTATATATTCAAAAGTAATGAAAAAATGTATTAGATGAAAATGAGATTGCTAACTAAATTAGAAATTTAAGTACAACTTCAGATGCTGTATGTAGTTCTAGGTGTGGAAGTTGTTTGATCTAAAATAATCATCTTGCATATTTATATATCATGGAAGAAATATAATAATAAAACAACACATGATATGATAGCAAAGCCAGAAAATAGTAAAGAATATTAATTAAAAAGTGTTAATCAGTTATTCATTATAAAGAACTTAGGAATATTATTAGTAAAACATATAATAGATACTAAAAGTAGTCATATCATGTTGTGGCATTGGTTATTTTAGTGACTTTAAAAGAGAAAAACTCTTACTGTTTAAATATTCTGTTTGAGCACCCAATTTCATATTCATAGATGAAAAATCAAGTATTTTGGCAGAAAAATTACCTAAATTTTATTAAAAGAAAAAAAACAGACTTTTCAACCTTCCCTTCCCCTACTCTCTTGACACTTTCTTATGTTGAACTGTTCCAAATTGTTGAATTAAACCATTAGTTCTTCTGAAATATAAGATGGAGATAATAAAATAATACAAAAAAATAAGACCTATTTATACAAAAGAAAAAATCATAATATTTACAATATTTCATGAATTGATATGATCAGGCACAACTCTTCCTCAGAGTTCTTCTTACATAAACAGTTCTTACAATTTATGCATTTTTTTATTGTACATGTGGAGAACTTATTGATTTTGAATAGCACATTCTGAACTTATTTATATTGGCATTGGGTGATTTTGCTTTATTCCTCATATAGATTTCCATCCTGTGTGGATCCAGCTTATCGGGCACTTAAATGTAAACAGATAGATCTTAATTTCATGTGGCCATTGTGGATAAATGCTCCACCTGAAGACAATCATTCTAGCTTAAATATATCATATTTTGCAATATATATATATATGTGTGTGTGGTTCGAATTTAATAAAATATATATATATAGAATACAGCTATTTACTGTTTTCAATATTGGCTATATAAACTTTTAACTGAATAAACTATTCTAATTTCTTTTTTAGTTTCTTTAAAAAAAGTCATAATATTTTCTTTTAAATTTATAAGTTATTTTACACTTATCTGATAATTTAGCTAGTATAAGAATCTTTTACATTTGTTGAGACACTGGTTTAAAAAAAATGTCCATTTTCTAGAAAATGTTATTAAAATAACTGCTTCAATAAAACTGCATTTTCATGTCAAATGCACAATAAAAAAAGAAGAATGATTTTTAATTGTTTTTCTTTTTATAGCCAGCATCATTTCCATTGTTTAAATGCAGCACATGCCTATTGTTGTATTATATAAATATTTTTATTATTGATTCATTTTAAAAAATAATATATTAATAATATTCTCATCTCCTTCTTATATTCGGTCATTTAGTATAATACTTGATTTTTTTGGTTCTAGTCTTATAGCTAAAGATGCCACTCTATGGTGCTGTTTTTGCACTAAAACACATAAAAATGCCGTTTCCGTGGTCGACACGTTTGAACCCGCATTTTCTATAATACAACTTTTTTGTTGTGCTACAGATTGCAGGCTGCTATGTCGTGTCGCAGTACACCATGTATGTCGCATTGCAGCAAATACATTTTTCAAATTCGCACAGTTTATAAAATGATTACAGCTTGGTGAGAGGGTGTGTTTTTTTGAATTGGATGGAAATGTTGTTTTCATTGGATTTTTTTTATTTTAAAGTATTGAAATGTTCAGATTTTATAAAGTAATAATTATCAGACTTTTTACACTGTACTGTATTGAAGTTTTAATTGGGAAAAGGTTGACAAGATATATGTGTAAAGTGAGTTGGAATTAGGTAACACATCAAGTAACGTACTGTTCGTAACATTCCATGAGACAAACAAGATTCTACCGTGTGTATATTTTTGAAGTAAAAAAGAGCGGTAACACAAAAATATCCAGTAAGAAAAGTACAATTATGCATATTTTTTTTTGTAAATTTCATAAAAAGCATATATTATAAACATGATTAATAAGTAAAGAAGACATTTTTATTGTTGTTTAAAAAAGTTTTACTTTCTTTCTTTTTTCCGACTACGGTTATACTTTGTTGAATATAATATGTTATCATTTATTTTATAGATGTTACTAAAAAAAAATATTTACAAAAATATGATTTTGATATTTTTTATTTTAGCATTACAAACAATAGAACACTAAACCTAACCCTAAAACTAAACCTAACTGTAACAACTTTTACTTTTTGTTGTCATTCTATATGAAGTAAAAATAGCGGTAAAGCCGTAACCCCCGTAAAAAAATATATGATAGAAAATTGATTTTTCTAATAAAGCAAAATAAAAAACATGAATCAAATTGTAATTTGTTTATTTTATTTTACATTTATTATTATCATTTAATTTGTATATGTTAATAAAAAATAATATTTAAAAAAAAAGATTTTGTTTTGTTTTTATTTTCGCATTACAAAAAAAAACACATCAAAATGATTGAAATCAATGGCCGTGAATGTTCATATTTTATAGTTTTAGCGTGAAAATGGCGCTATCGAATGGCGTCTTTATCTATAAGACAAGCACCATTTTTTTTATTGCTATTATTGTTTTTTCATCATTTAAGTCATTGTCTATATTTATTATAATCAACACAATACAATTGTCATCATATATATAAATTTGTATGACTTTTTATCAATGTTTACATTTTTTTTGTTAAACACTAGAATTTTATCATTAATATATATGTGTGTTTTTTCTGGAACACGATCTACCATTCCCATTATTTAATATACAATTAATACACTGTCACAACTATTTAAACATTTATATTTTTTAAGGGTGTTCCAGCAAAACTTAGTATTTATTTTATTTTTACATTTTAATTAAAGACAATCCAATATTTCAGGTGGCTAAGGTTTGTTGTGGGTGCGATCTAATGCTACCCTCACAGTATATTTTATTCTCCATTTCTCTTCTTTTTTAAGAAAATAATTGTAGTAATTAAGACGGCAGGTTTTAAATATACTCCAATATTCGTTTATTCCATATAACTTTCATTGTTTAAAATATGTCCTTTATAATGGATATTTTTTCTTCCTTTAAAATGTCCCAACTTTTTTAAAAATAATGTCAATAAAAATGTTTAAAAGATTTAAAAGAGAGAGAGTATGATATATTTTATATCTTCATCTCAAATATTTCATATAATTAACAGGTAACTTATACTTTAATCTTTTCCGATAGTTTTTCTTTTAATTATATTTTTCAAAAGTCTTAAAATTTATAATTACAGACATCTCCATGAAATTAAAAAAAAACTTTCAGTAAATTCATGTATGCATTACACACATATCAATCATGTGACCTGTTTATTCCAGACAAATGTAGCACTTTTTAAATTTACTGTCTGAAATCAACTGAATAAAATATTTAATTGCAAGAATATTATATTAAGGAAAAATATTAAATACAATAATAAAAATTTGGAATAATAAATTTTGACACTTTGTGACATTACTGTAAATGAAACATGTAATACACTATAAAAATTAAAACTTTAATAAATAATTTTATATAATTTAAACATAATTTAAAAGATAGTTTTAATTGTTTATTTGAATATTAAACATATTAAAAATTAATGGTTTTCAATGCTTATTTAACAAATTATTCAATACGTTTTAACTTGTAACTATGACCATTTATTCCTACCATACAATATTAATTTATTATGCTTTATGATTTAAATATTTAGAATAGCTTTTAAATATTCTTTAATTACATATAAATTCATATCAACAAATTTTAAGTCCCTATAAATATTATTATGACAATGATAGAACTTATATGTATCTTAATTAAATTTTTTTTTAAAAATTTAGCTTTTAAGTACATTCTGCCCTAATGAAAAGGGTACAATATATATGTTCTTTTTTCCTCTTAGATGTTCAATTTTTTGCCCATGCTCTTGAAAAGTTCACTCATCAGAATCAAGTGGCTCAGAGCATTCAAAACTTCAAAAATATTAAAATTATCCAGGTGAATGCCATAAAATTTAAGGAGGTTCTCCTTCCATCTCCAAAGAAATGCCTTGATGTAAGAATATTAATCTTATTAATGATTACCTTTGTAATGTGTTTTTTCATTACTGACATTCTGTCCAGCATTATAGATGTGTGTGCATGCCTGCATTGTTGTTTAATTTGCTTATTTTATTTTACTTTTAGGTTATTAGTGAAATTCTCCCAGTGTTTGCAAAAAACAAAATGGATGGCTTGCTTAGCGTTATTCAAGAAGCGACACTTCGTTTAAGCGGTATTCCGCAGACTACTAGTGAATACGTTGATATGCTGACATTTTTGGAAGAAATTCAAGACAAAGTAAGAAATTAATCTTATAAATTGATAGCAATTGTGATAGTTATCAGAAAACATGAATAGAATTGATTTTTGTTTCAGAGGGTGAAGTTTTGTGGTCTTGTCTGTTTATATTTTCTGTGTGAGTATTTATGATTACATCTTTATGCATGAAATGATTGTTTCTAATAAACATTATTATTAATTTTATTACAGAATGTATCTGATGAATGCTGCTATAATTTATAAAGTATCTCTAACTATGATGATATATTAATGATGGCAGTATTCTTAGAGTTGCATTTGAGGTCACTAAAATTTTATTTTGTGATACACCTCTTATTCTGGAGCTTTCATTTGATCTGATTACGTTAAAGTTAATATTCACAATTCCAAAGATCCAGGTTCAATTCCTATACTAGTAGTGTCACTAGTCAGACTAATAACATCTGAAGAAGAGAGAAGAATATCACCTGAAACATTGTGATATGTACTTACCTGTGTACTATTATTAGCAGTTGATTGGGTTTACAAACGATTAAATAAAATTTCAATTTTTCTAAAGGCATTCAATGTTTAACATTTGATGATGAAAATAATATATAGTTATTACTTTTATTTTATAGTTGTTGTAACCAGATGTCAGTTAAATCTTTGTTCAATGGAATGTTATCCACAGATTTTCATATTAATGGCACTTGAAGTACAAGAGTTATAATTCGTATGGCATACAGCTTTTTGCACACCAAGAGTTATAGACTCCATTGGCTTTTTTGAATTGGACCATGTTTATTTTAATAATCATAAATTAATTGAACATTGCTTTAATCAAATGAAACAATCAATATAGATAATTGTCAGCATATTCATTTACCCAGAGATACTAAGGGATTGTGTCAAAATGTACGGAAGTCAATTAGATTGATCACCTGTTTTGTTGCGAAATTATACTTTTCTCAAAGAAACAGATTATGGAGAAGCATATAAATGATTATGATGAATATTAAACCAAAATATCTGAATAAATTAGAATAGTTAAAAAAATACTTTGTATTGATAATTAATAACGTTACTAATTTTCAAAAGTCTCTTTTGAATTAGAAAATAAAATCTATTTCTATTAAAGATCTTAACAGACATTTATTTTATACATTTGTAGCAACATATATATATATAATAATTCAAACAAATTTATTTAACACAGTATTCAAAATTAAATAATATATTCTTTACCAGAGGTACTTTCGATTGTTTCACTGACAATCTTTATCAACCATTAATATTAATAATATAGGTGTGGGAGATTACTATCCGACCCAACTGATGACTAGTAGTTCTGCAGGAAAAACATATATGGAGCCAGTAGTTGTTAAATTGAGTAAACCCATCCTGAAAAGTTCCCAATGCGAATTTTTCCTTAGTTCGAATACTAAGGCATAATGGAGCCAGAAATGGGAGAATGAGATGTGGACAAAGTAGTCCAAATTACATCTATATTTCATGAGTACATATTGAGATAGCACATTGGAGGTAGATGTGATCACAAACTAAGAATTTCATCATGACATCGCCAGCACCCTACCCAAAGATCCCAGGGTCGACCATAGTCAGATGCACTCCCCCTTTCTTGTGACAACGTCCATTGTGAGAGATATATAAGTTACAGTGAAAGGTTTAATCCCATATATTTGATGGTGAACAAATTCAAGCATTAAAATTAATCAGTGTACAATTATAGTATTTAATTAGAAAGATAGGCAATAATATCTGATGGAATGATTTATATATTTAAATTTGTATCTTACTCGATGATTAAAAGAGGCTTCCCCACTAAAACTTTCTGTGTAAATATATAATATACATAGGTTAATGTACAAACATTTTAAACAAAAATAACAAAAACTCCAGAATCAATGCATAAATAATATTCATACAAAAATAAATTTAAAGTAAACAGGCAAAAAACTAATAGTTATGTGCTAGCATGAGATGGTGATCATGTGATGTTTAATGGTTTAATAAATTTAAAGACTAAATTGAAATCCTATTCTTTAAGTTTTCCATTATTTTATGTATTCATTTATTGACATTGTTGGAAATAGAAATAAATTTTGTGTATTCGTCTGATTTAAATATGCATAAATTAATATGAAATGGTGATTAAATATTTAAAGCAGGGGATCCCAAACTTTTTTTTTCACATACTCCTTGATTAGGAATGATCTAGGCCTATTAATACATGTTATTCATTTGACACTCAAGTAAACACTAAAATGATGGACGGCTTCCAATCACAGTGTCAGTTTTAGCAAAGGGGGGGGGGATAACACAATCACATGATATGACTGGTGGGTCTAGTAACAATTTTCACATAAGTTCCATTTGTTTTGTATTTTTATTTTAAGTTCTTTTTTGTTTCTACGATTACCAATATTATTTTCATGTACTCCTAATTGGTCTACCATTTACCCCCAGGGATACTCATATCACAGTTTGAGAACCGCTAATTTAAAGGATGAAGTTGGTGCATAATTTTTAATAACCTCTTGATCAAAAGTCTGGTTTATGAAGGTAAATATTAATTGATTAATGGATATGAAGTTTATATGAGAGTAAACTTAGAAGTGATGTACAAACAACACTCATACATCAATAAATGCAATCAATAGAAGAGGTCATCTTTCTTTAAGTTTGTGATGGTTTTAAGCATTCATTTATTGATGTTGTTGAAAATAGAGATGAAATTTGTATATTAATCTGATTCAAATGTAGAATAAATTATTTTGAAATTACAATTGGGTATATAGAAGATAAAGATAGTATCTCAGTTTTACCATTGTATAATATCAATTACTATAGATGGAATTATAATGGATGAAATTAATCGTAGAATTAAACTTGGTTGGAGTGCTTTTGGTAGAAATAATTTAATATTAAAAAGAAAAAATGTCCATGTGTTTGAAAAGGAGGGTTTTTAATAAATGTGTTTTACCAATTCTTAGTTATGGGTCTGAGACTTGGACACTTAACAGAAGAGCAATACAATCAGACCACTAAAAAAGTATGAAGAAATGCATGTTAGAAGTAACAAGAAGAGATCAAAAATGCAGTACATGAGCAAGAGAACAAACAGGTGTTACTGACATTGTTGGAAGAATTAAGAGACTGAAGTGGATGGACATATTGCCAGAAAAGAGGATAATTGATGGACAGTGAAATATTAAGCTGGATTCCAAGAGATTGTGAAAGACGCAGAAAGATTCTTCATGTAATATGTATGGATGAAATAAATAAATTTGCAAGGATGATGTGGAGAATAGAGACTAGAGATGGATTGAACTTGGGGAGATGTTCTTGCAATGGATTGAGATATTGCCAAACTAAACCAAGTCATTCTTAATCTCAATACTAAGAAACACAATAACCAATGCACTGAGGGCTACATGACTAAGCAATGGGTGAAATGCCTGTTATATATTAGAGTAATTCTCTACTATAAAGATATGACATAATCCCATACTCAAGAAAGTATTTGCTGCAAAGATGAAGTTATTATAAAAGGAAGCCATAGGAAATTTATAACTGGAACTAACTAACAATATCAAGCAACATATCTAATAACAATATCTCAATTGTTAATATATACAGCATCAGTCAAACCCCATATATATATATAATAAATATTTATTACCATTTAAGCAATCATCATTTAAAATTATAAATATTATTAAATATGATATACACCTGGGTCTCTTTTTACGCGGACTTATTTAACATGATTTTGAAGTTATGCAATTCATGTTTCACCGGAAGTAGAACTCCGATAATGCGCTATTACTTTAAATAATAAATTTTGCGCACTTACGTTATATTGAAAGTAATAGCACATTATTGGAATTCGACTTTCATCTTAGTAATTTCAATATTTTCAGTGCTTTATAATAGTAAGATTTTATGCAATAATGAAATTAAAATCATGATTTCCTCATTTTATGGATACACACATTAAATTTTACAAGATTATAATGTAAATTTGTTCAAACATTGTGCATGTTAATTTTGCATTTTAAATCACATTCTGTTTTTGCTTTTTAAAAAAGAACGTAATCAATTATTAATCATTTAGTGTCCACAAGTTTATTTTTAAAAGGTGAGTAATAGCAGTGGGCACAATTAAATTTGACAATTAAAAATTAAAATCTGATTTTTAATTGTAATTAACAATTTAAAAATTACTTACGGCGACTTGAAATTAATGTGATGTGAAATTTGATTTTTAAACGGAATTGAAAATTAAAAAATTAAAGACAAAAATAAGAATTTAATTTTTAGTTGTTAGTTTCATAAACAATTAATAAAATCATCATCTCAAAGATTAATTACTAATTACGTTGTCACCAAAAAACCATTAACACAACATGAGAGTGACGTTGGCACTAGTTGTATTTTCTCTTGTGAAGAATCTGATTGTTTACCAGTTTGCAAATGAACCTGTTTCTCAGCAAATGGCGATAATAATTAAAATGTGTATAAAAAAATGTAAATTACTGTAAATTATGCATAAAAATATATTGTTTTGAATAAAATTAAATATTATAGTTAAAAAAAGTTTGTCTTGTATCAATTTTTTTCAAATTTGAAAATTTTAATTAGTCATATTTTATTTCCTTATTTTTTTTTGCGTGAATTTTAAAGTAATTTTACATTGATGCTTTGCTTTTATGTGATTTTTGAAAAATCACAGTCTGTATCCCCCCTTTTTCAAGGTAAGTTACATCTATTTTTGCACAATTTTGTTTGTACGTGTTTTCTGAGGAACCTATCTATCGCGTAAAATGAGACCCAGGTGTATTTCCTAATCTGTATTGAAATATGATATCTATAAAATAAAAACAATCTATCGTTTATCGCATCTGTATTATTTTTAAGCATTACGTTAAACATTTTTAAAATATAACTTTTATAAATTCTCATATTGATCGATACAAATTCTGACTAATTAGAAATGATTAGTATCAGCATAAAATTATTTATATAAAAAAAAATTATAAATTAAAACAAAATATTTAATAATGATTTATAAATTGTTTTATCATTTTAAGTTATTTAACAGAAAATTTTAACATTCTTCTAATTTAAAGGCAGATGATTGCTTTCTTCATTATGGTGATTCATTTCAAATAGTACATAGGTTTGAATGAAGTTGTAGGAAAATCATGACTTTTGAAGCAATTGATGGTTATGAAGTAATCCTATTTATGATAGATGAAAGTATGAAGGAATAAATTATCCATGTGAATCTTGGTTCCCAAATGCTTGGGATGAAAACTTTATTTATAAGTTCATTTTGGAAGTTTAAAATTTAATGTTTTTTAATTCAATAGATGGCAGTCCTGTTTGCATGATCAAGCAGTTTTCTTTATAAGAAATCATTCTTAGTGGTTGCCAATAGAACATTAACTAAATCTACAATTAATTTAAAAGTATATTTGAATAAATAATTATCAGTTCTTTATCCAAATTAATATTTCTAAATTCAACAACTGAATTTCTTTTTAAATTATAATTTAATAAAAACAATTTTTATTTATAAAGAGTATACACCTGGGTCTCTTTTTACGTGGATTTATTTAACACGATTTTGAAGTTACGCAATTCACGTTTCTCCGGAAGTCGAAGTCCGATAATGTACTATTACTTTAAATAATAAATTTTGCGCACTTACATCATATTGAAAGTAATAGCACATTATTGGAATTTGACTTTCATCTTAGTAATTTCAATATTTTCAGTGCTTTATAATAGTAAGATTTTATGCAATAATGAAATTAAAATCATGATTTCACATTAAATTTTACAAGATTATAATGTAAATTTGTTCAAACATTGTGCGTGTTAATTTTGTATTTTAAATCACATTCTGTTTTTGCTTTTTAAAAAAGAACGTAATCAATTATTAATCATTTAGTGTCCGCAAGTTTATTTTTAAAAGGTGAGTAACAGCAGTGGGCACAATTAAAATTGAAAATTAAAAAATTAAAGACAAAAATAAGAATTTAATTTTTAATTACGTTGTCACCAGAAAACCATTAACACAACATGAGAGTGTCATTGGCGCTTGTTGTATTTCCTCTCGTGAAGAATCTGATTTTTTACCAGTTTGAAAACGAACCTGTTTATCGGCAAATAGCAATAATAATTAAAATGTGTATAAAAATGTAAATTACTGTAAATTATGCATAAAAATATATTGTTTTGAATAAAATTAAATATTATAATTAAAAAAAGTTTGTCATGTATCAATTTTTTTCAAATTTGAAATTTTTTATTAGTCATATTTTATTTCTTTATTTTTTTTGCACGAATTTAAAGTAATTTTACGTTGGTGCTTTGCTTTTACGCGATTTTTGAAAAATCACAGTCCATATCCCCCTTTTTCAAGGTAAGTTACATCTATTTTTGCATGATTTCATTTGCGTGTGTTTTCTGAGGAACCTATCTATCGCATAAAACGATACCCAGGTGTATAATATCTTTAAATAATAATAATGAAATATTTTAAACCCATCAATGATGTTATATTTCTAAATTAATAAAATTTCTTTTCTTTACATTTTATTAATCTACACAACAATGAAGTATATTCCAAAGGAATATATTATTTCAATATATATATACAAAAAGAGACATTTTATATAACTTTACTAGGTTTAACAAATATAAAAATGTTATTCTATTTTATAAGTTTTATATTATTTTTCTTTTTTAATTATCAATTCTTTTCTATCTAAATCTTAAAAAGTAAAGTTCAATCTTAGAATTTGCAAACGCTCAATATTTTCTATAGCTTTTAACTATACAAATTTAATAAAATTTGCCAACCTTCGATTAAGGCATTACATCTACTAGAAAAATGCTTATTCATTTTGAGGAATCGTGGATCTGAGAGCAGTGTATCTGGAACTTTTGGATCTAATGCACTTCTCCAGCAGTGGTTAGGAATAATGATGCACAACCTTCTAGAATCTGTTGATTACTAGAGCTTATACTAGGTGGCACTATTGTGTGTAAAAAAATTGTTTCTATACATATCAATTAGGGAATATAGAATCAATTAAAGTTAAAAATGGGATAGGTCTAAGGCAAGGCTGCCCTGTGTCACCTATTTTATTTTTGTTGTATTTGAAAGTATTTGAGAGAAATGGAGATAGCAATAGAAAGATTAGGAAGAGGGATAGAGATACCATTAGTAGGTGGCAAGAGAGTATATACATTGTCGGGTCTTTTATTGGTAGATGATGTTTTTTGTGTGCGGAAAGAAGGGAAGATATGGAAGTTATGCTGAGGACATGTGCAAAGGTAGATAAAAAGATGGGGATTAAATTTAGTGAAGAAAAATCCAAAGTAATGATGATTAATACTGGGGAAAGAGAAGACAAAGAATTTTTATTGGGGAATATAAAGTTAAGTATGATGAATATATATAACTATTTAGGAATTGTCTTAAATAATCAGAGAAATTTCTTGGATGAATAGGAGAAAAAATTGATAAATGAAGCAAAGAAAAGAAAGGGATTGATTAAGAAATTAACACTTTTCTCATATAATAAATATTATGTAGCTAGAATTGTATGGAAGGGAGTGGCAGTAGCAGAGTTAATATATAGTAATGATGCATTATGTTTTAATAAAGGGGTATTAGATTACTTAGAAAAAGTACAAAGAGAAGTAGGAAGACATGCATTAGATGCAGAAGGGTGGATGGCAAAGGAGGCAATTCAGGGAGAAATGGGATGGTCAAGTTTTTATATGAGAGATGCAAAAAGCAAAATGTAAATGTTCAGTAGATTGCAATTTATGGATAATAAATGAATAGCCAAAATAATATTAAATTGGGTTATGAATAAAGGGCAGGCAACAAGATGGATAAGAAAGGCAATGTGATATGCAGAAGATTTGGATAGAATTTATGTCAGTATAAGGTAGGATGATTGTATTAGGAGAATTGTTAAGTGTTAAGGAATGGGATAGAATACATGCATTACTAAAGAATAAGGAGTTGGAGAGATGGAGAACTAGTATGGAGAGTAAAAAAAGTTTAAATATTTATGGGTGTAAGTTAATTTATGATAATAGCAAGGAAAGTAGTTTATTGTTTAAGACTCCAACAGGATCTTTAGCAGTAAAAGAATATACACATAAATGGAAAATATGGGTAATTTATTCTGCAAGTTGTGTAAGGAAGGTATAGAAAATATTAGGCATCTGTTAATTGAATGTAAATGCTTGAAAGCAGAAAGGATACAAGTAATGAAGTTATAGAAGAATAAATATGAACAAAGTGATTATACAGAAAGAGGCTTATTGGTTTTTATGTTGGGTTTGGGAAAAGACAAGGGGGATTTAGATATAAAAATCATGGAGTTGACAAAGATTATGTTGTGGAAAGGATAGAAAAGAATCTGGGAAAACTTAGAATGGGAAATGGAAAGGGAAGTCAAAGTGGCTAAAAAGTTTCTCTGGGCATGGTTGCTGAGAGATTCCTGACTCTGTATAAGGAGAAGTCGCACATCAACATCACATCAACATCACATCAACATCACATCCTACTGTTTCATTGCTCATTCCTGAAACAGATGAATAAAATATCTGAAAAAGATAAATGGCCCTAAGATGCATTTCATAGTAAATCAATATCTCTTTAATTATTCTAGGTTATAATCTCTTCCACGTGTATGTCTTCAACATTTGTTGAATACTTTTCCCTATCAAATTATTATAATTTGTTCTACAAGAATCAAACTTTCCACACTCACAAACTTCACATCATTTATTTTAAACAGAGGCGTTAATGATTAATTCTAAGTATTTATTAAGCTGGAAATTATTCTCTTATTCTTAACCCAGGTGTAAACTTGATTAAAGATTAAGTCATGTTTTTAAAAAGGTAAACATAAATACTTTATTATCATTCAGCTATATCTGGGCTAGAAATGATGTGATAATCTTTAACTTAATAAATAATTAACAAATCATTGATGAATTTAATGATGTTATTTAAATGAGTGCAAAACGTTTGCGACTTATAAATTAAATTGTAATTATATATAAGAAAAAAAAAAAGCAAGAAAATAATGTTTTTATTCAATGAATTCAATTATTATAAATGCTTTTTTTTTTGTATATATCTTAAATAATTACGAAAAAATAATTATGTCTATCTAAATGATTTTATTTTACAGCTAAAGTTGTTATATACAAAGAAATAAACAAGTCTATTTCCTTGCTATTCCAGGTTTTTAATATACTCACGCGCGCGCGCACACACGCGCATACACAGAAAAATTATCGTAAATGGGATATAATTTAATAATTTGAAAGTTTTAAATTGAATCATTACTAAAGCGTAAAATTATATGTTTATTTCCATTTTTATATGTAATTTTTTTTAAAATTCTTTCTGATTTATTTTTTACTTTATTATTATTATTATTATTATTATTATTATTATTATTATTATTATTATTATTATTATTATTATTATTATTATTATAATACATTTCCAGATTCCATGGTTTAATCAAACTTCTGATGATGTGACCACTTTATATGCACTCATGTCTACTTACCACGTTGCTGCATCTCCAGAAGATCTTGCTATTTTTACGGTAATATATTATATGTTTAGTTTTATCATAATATTGATTTTATTATTAATAGCAGAATTAATTCAATGCGTACAAAATATATGCCAAAATTATTAAAGTCATTAGTAATCTTTCAAAACTTTATTTTGACAATATTTATTTGTTTGTTTTTATTTAATAAATGTAAAAATAATAAAACATTTTTAAATAGCCAAATCTATTAAGGACTCTATGAACGGCATGTAGAGAAACAACGAAATCAGCCTCTCTTTAGAGTTAAGAATAAATAGATATAAGGTTTTACATAGTATTGATACCAAGAAGAGAAAAGATGGCAAATTGAGAATTCTTTACAAACTCATTCAAACAATGGGCCACTTTATGCTACTGGTAAGATTCTCGCGGGCCACATCACACAAATTTTCTTAAAATTGTATTTTGAAAGTGAAAATGCAGGAATATAGATAGGGTAATTAAAGCATATTATGTAGTTTAGTGAATTCACTTCAATAATATACAATTGATATAGTATTGCTTTTATTTAAACATTTATTTTATCTGATTACATATTTATAAAACTACAATTTATTGTTTTTACTGGAAACTTGCCAGCGTTTTCCTCTTACTAGTTTTTCAATATCTGGATTCAAAGACTGAGAAAAGCAATTTTATTATGCAGATAGATGTTTATCAGTTAATCTTGACTGTAAGTGTTTTATTTAATTTCATATGAAAATAATTTCTCACATAAGTATGTACTTCCAAAAAGCTTAAAATTTCACAAATTTTTTAATTTCCGGTATCTTCACCTAAATAGGAATAAATTTTCGAGTTCCTACTTCTGATATTTGTTTTTAAAATCGAATCATTCTGGAAATCAATTAATTCCAGTTGTATCGAAGTCGGAGCTTTTTCGACTTCAAAGGCAAATGGTCCCGTGAAAAGAGAAAAAATTTCTTCGAACTCCTTGAAATCATCAAAACGTTTATCGAATTCGCTTTTATTTTTCAATTTTGAGAGTGATGAAAACAGCAACTTTGATTTGCTTTTAACCCACAGTAGGAAAATCGTCAAAACTTCTTTCAAATGATTTTTAAACAAATTCAGTTTTTGACAAAGCTTGAACTGACATACATATTCATTATCAATTGATCTTTCTTAAGTAATATTAAGATTATTCAGATGGCCTGTAATATCTATTAAAAATGCTAGGTCTTGTACCCACAATGGATCTTTTATAATTGATATATTTTCGTTGTTTTCATCTTTCATTTCAAAAAATAATATTATTTCCTCCAAAATCAGATAGAAGCTCTTTAAGACATTGTGGCAGGACAACCAACAACTTCTGTGTAATAAGGAAGACTTCGAATTGGATTCTAAATCTTTAAGGAACGAAGTAAATTGGTGATGGTTAAGTGCTCTTGATCAATAAAGTTGACTATCTTTGTAACTGTTTTAGTACTTGATCCTTTTTAATAATTTTAAACAGAGAACTTGTTGGTGAATGAGGCAATGAAAAGCTTTGATTTTCGGTTTATCTGGATATTCGTCTTGTAATTTCCTTGCTAGTCGTGACGCAAAACCTTTAGTTTCACCTGTCATCGATTTAGCACCATCAGTTGTAACAGAAACAAGCTTGTCAACAGGCAAGTTAAGTTTTTCTAAAATGCTCCATACGGCATCGGAAATAGCTTCACCAGTTGTAGTTCCGAAAGAGGGATGAATTCCAACAATTCTTCGGTGATCCTCATGTTATTATCGCAACCACGAAAAAAAACAGCAACTTGTGCAACATCTCTTATATCCGTACTTTCATCAATAGCAATTGAAAAGAACTGGATTTTGGTAGATATTTTCTGTAATTGCGAAGTGATGTCATCTGCCATTTCAGTAATTCTATCTGCCACCGTATTTCTTGATAATGAGATGTCTCGAAACGCTTGTACTTTTTCCCTACAGACAAATTCTCTTCCGATTATTATACATTCCTTGATTAAAGAACCATCGGTGAATGCTTTTGAATGTTTTGCTAATAAATAGCTTATTTCATAACTAGCTCTTGTTACTGATTCATTACTTTTTATAAATTTTGTAAGCACTCCTTGCTGGCTACTTATGAATTCTTCTTGTTCTTATTTTTCTTCTCTTATTTTAGCTTCAAAACACGAAAATTGTTTTTCGTGATTAGTGCTATAATGTCGCTTAATATTGTATTCTTTAGCAACACTATAGTTTCTTTGCAAATTAGCACGTAATCTTATTGTTCACTTCCACACAAAATATTCGTTCCCACCTTTCTTGAAATTTCTCGTCATCAATCTTTTTTTTATTTAGCGTGGAAGGGCATTTTCGTAATAAAAATAGAGCTTTAGATTTAAATTTTAAAATTTAAAAAAGAACACGTTTATGCAAAAACGCGTAAAATTTAACGTACTAGTATTTAAATGTAAAGGAGGGCATCGATTCGCTCCTGGAATTATGCTCAATAAATGGAGGTAGCTATAAAAGGTGGATTAGTTTTTCCCTCTCCAGTCCTGACTTCCCCACGGAGCAATTAAGATAGAGATGTGACAAAAAAACTGGCATAAGGCCGTAGGTTAGAAATGGTCGAGCCACTAAAGTTTCCCAAGGCGAACATACACTGGTAAAATTGTAGAACTTTAGGTTTTCCAAACTGAAATGTAATCGTTACTAACTTATATGTAAAATATTATTGTTTCTCATGTTTGATTATAATTAAAATATTATATAACAAAAGCAGCTCGTTATTTCTTATGCTGTCTGACTAGTTTCAGAAAGATATAAACTCTTGGATATAGCGTTTACTTATATTTTTTGAATGAGTTATAAAAGGAAACAACCCGCAAATTTTTAACACACCAACCGGATAAAGAAACTAGCGCAACTGCCTTTTGTTACAATTCAAAGAAAAAACAAATCTGCAGATAGGATTGCTACGTTGGTGGGCGAATAGCTGACTAATGTATTTATGTTCTCGGAAGCCGCGCACATTATTGTTGGCTTTGGTATTCACATATCTCAAATGCTTCATCATCATAAAGGCATAAGCTATGCGTGTAACCGAGAATTATAAATTAGCTATGTATGTAGACAACAATTACTGTATATATTTTAGTTCATGTAATTAAATATAAGAGCTTTTAAAAAAAAATTTATTGTTTGAACAACGTCGTTTTCTTTTATTACAAGCATCTTGACGAGGGCGAAAACCTTTCAGGGCCGCGCGGGGCGGTTGAAGCGCTTTAACTTGTTATTGAGTTGTTTTACTTTATATCAAGGGGTCACTGATAAGCTTGGTAGGCGACAGTTTAATTTTAACATTAAGGACTTCTTTTTCCCCAGCCAAAAACTTGGCGATTTTTTCTACAAGCTTAAAGATTGAGTACTTTATAGCACCAAAGTGTCTATGAAACTTTATGTTCACAGTACCCAAGAAGCTATATGGGTCAATCAGTTTAATACATTGGTGTCAGAGTTAGGGAGCATAAACATGCCTTCAAGCAAAAGTTGATTTCACCAGGTTTTGCATCACATTTTTTAGAAATTGGTCGCACCCCTGACTTTGATAATACTAAAATACCAGCTTCTTTGACAAAATATGAATGAAGAACTATGAGAAAGTCTATTGAAATTTTAAAAAGGCAAAACAGTTTAAATAAATGTGATTAAATATGTCTTATTCCAACCATATGGAAGCATGTTATTTTATCCATTTTTTTACTTCTAAAATAAATCAGCTGACTGTAAAGCAAAAGGCAATATAAAATTTTTTTGTTATTCACTTTCTGTTCTGATTGGACAATTATCTAATATACATTTATATGTCATTTTTTAATTCATGTGCAATTGCAATCTCGTTATTTAAAACACAACGGTTCTTCATTACAGCCTTAGCCTTGCCAAAAAATGAATGCAATTTCCTCAAAACATTGCCAATTTGCACAAAAGATAATATATGGTATGACCCTAACAAATGTTTATTTTCAATATATATATAAGAAAATATTTCAATGAATATCAGTGGTTGAATTTCAGCAATGTCCTCTGTGAATAAATATAAAGTCTGAACTTCAAACAGCTGACACAAAATAATACCCTTTTGAGTCAGCTGATTGAAGTTTAGAGTTTATATTTATTTATATTGTTGTTAAAATACCACAGTTTTGGGAAAGTGATATGAATATTATATATAAATGTATTGTAACCAGTTGGATTATATGGTACACAGCTACATAATTGTGCATGTGTACATATATATCTAAAGTAAAGAAAAAGTAGACATAAACACAGACATAAATTTTAGTAGATATTTTCTACTTTCCTGGAATAATAATTGGGGATTAAATCATTCTAAATTTGAAATAAAATTTCAGAGATCTGAATAAATAGTAATATATTATTATTATTCTGATTTCCGATTTTAAAAACAAGCATCTTTTTGATAATTGTATATATTTCTTTATCTATTTTTAAAAAACTTTGTAGATTAAAAATTCCAAAAAGTCACTTTTAATTAAGTGATTTGAAGAAAGTAAAAACACGTAGATCACACCTATGGTAAAATATCAAAGTTGCTTTTGAAAGGATTAGTGAGCTTTTTAAAAAGGTAAAAAAAAACCTCTGTTTTCAATTAAGGTATTTTTATCACTTCAGATGACTTATAAAAAGTGCTGATAAAAATATCAGTTCAGTCTGGTTTTAATATTTTTGAGATGCAGAATAGCTAGCTGCAAAGTTGGCAGCAATTATCTGGCCAGAGAGATGGTTGGCAGAATTAAACAGAGTTATCATGAAGATGAGGCTGTAGTCAAGAAAGAAGGAGAAACTGCTCTATAGTTCACTGCAGGAGTTGACTCACATTACATCCAGGTCAACTTCTGATGAGTCTAGCCTGCTTAAATGTGTTCTAAGAAGACAGCTGCTTGCCTGGAACAATTCTGGACAGAGAGATCATTGCAGACTAACTTACCTAGATTATAATTTTCTGATGGACCAAAAACCAAGCTTACCAAGAGAAAGCTTGAGGAATTGGTATATGTATGCTGTTGTTTAAGTATACATGCAAGGAACCACAGATGAATACATCACATCATATATATATATATATATATTGAAGCAGTCAATCTTAGCTTAAGATTGAGCTTCATAGTTCCATCTACTAACCTGTGTTTAAACCCTATATCCCATCCCACTCCTTTTGTCCTGTATATATATTTTTTATGTATACATTTGAGATGCACACCTAAATTATAAAATTTTAACTTTTAAATTAACATTTTTATTATAATTAATTTTATGATTATTAATTCTTTTTATTAAAATACATAGGTGTGACTCAAATGTGTATATATAGGAGCAAAAACCTTACTAACAAAACATTGATATTTTAAATGTTTTATTATACGTTATTTTTTAAACTTTTTCTTTTTAAATTGCTTGTTTTTTTCTTTTAAACTGTATATTTTGTAAAATCCAATATGGAAGATGCAACAGTTAATTGTCTAAAAATAATTAAAAGGGTTGGAAGCACTATTGTTTTAATCTGGGGACAGTATTTTAATTAAAGTTTTTACTTAAAATGGGATTAAGATTAGAGATACTTTTGTTATAAGCATTTTGTCAAATCTATTTATAATCTGGAAATAGATTTGAATTTATTTTTGGACATTATCTTACTGTTGCATCTTCAAAAACAACTGATAAAGAAAAAGTATAAAATGGTTGAATTTTGAAGACAGATTAGATTAGCTACTATTGAGAGAACTGATTGTAAACGTATTACACGTCACTTGAAACTTAAATAACATAGCATAAATCCATCACTTCTCGGCCCTGTTGGGTCATCATCTTCCATGGCCATACCATCCTGCTGCTCAAGAGTGAAAAGCCCAACCTAAGAACTTCAGTGTGCTAATAGAAGCTTGCTGCCACAGGAGAACTTGCATTTCAATTGCCATGCACGTGCACTACTAAATTGGACTCTTAAAATTGCATGGTAACTTTTCAAGTCATCACCTCAAACAAAATTTAGCCTAACTCATCTATCAAGATTTCTTCTAATGTGTTATGTAACTTAACTTTTTTTTAAATATGTAAATGTAATTTGCTCTTAAATGATTTTCATAAATTTAATCTTATTTCATATGCTCTAACTTTCTTTAATTTTGATGCGGTCATTTATTAATTACTTAAATTTATATGTCTATTTTAGTTATTAATTTGCCAATCTCAAACAATCTGATGAGTTAAATTCCTAGAATTTTTTCTTTCTTTTAAGTAAACCTTCTTGCATCAAGGTTATTAACATCCCCTAAAAATATAATACATTATTAATTAACATACTCACCAGATTGTTTTTCGAGTCAACATTTTATTTATGATAAAAATATATTTGTTTAACTCTGGATTTTCTACCCGGGGAGAATCCAGAACTCAAGCTAATTAACGCTCTGAAACCTTATTTATTTTAAAATATTATTTATTCAATTATGAAAGGGTGACTTATTATTTGTTTTCTATATATAACTGCTAGTTTTTATTTTATTGTTCCATACTCTTAAAATATCAAATACAGTATTTAAATATTCCCATTATTATAAAATCAACAAAGGTGGGATTGATTTATTTAAAAATAGCAGAAAAGGGATGGGGGTAAAATTTAATGTTTCGTTTACTAAATAAAATCTTCATGTATATTTTATTAAATGAAATCTTATCTCTATATATATTATAGTGGCATAGCATGTTATTTATATAAATTATAGTATTCAAACAAGGGTCATTTATTTTTAAAGCAGTAAATCATATTTCATGTTGTTAGTGACATTCATTCATACTGCATTACTGACATTCGGCCTTATCTTCGTGTTTTTATATATATATGCTTCTTAATCTGGGGGTTGCGACAAGTTCGAACCCATAGATTTCTTCTCAAGTCTTCTGGAAGTGATCTTGTAAGTTCTGGCAGTGATCTTGTAAGTTTGGCACATGCTATGCATATTCACTTCGTATAAAAGGGCCTCTGGATGTGATTCCCATAAGTTTGGCACATGCCATGCCTATTCACTTTCTTCGTATCTAGGCCTGCACATCGCCAATGATCCACGGCATGCCTATCCACTTCGTTCTCATCCAGAAGCATGACCATTTGCTCTTAGTTATTTTTGGCCATTATGTCAGTACCACCCAAACTTCGTATTATTATTGTTATTTCTTTTGCTTATGACCTAATTTTAATGCTGTAATAATATTAAAATTACGCTCTGCTCAAAATATATATAAATGCCAAATATTACTAGCTAGATTAATTACTAATATTATTTTAGTTTTATTATACAATCCCATCGTCATAATTTGTTATTTATCTATTTAAGAGTATATGCCTTGGGAAAAATAAAGCATTCATTTTACTATTGTTAAAATAATTTTTCATTAAATATTTTGTTATAAATTCAAATATAATCTTTCAAATGTATTTTGTTTATTTTCACGACCTCAGTGGCATGAAAATAGTTTAGATCATATGTATAATGAATTTCAGAATGCTCCTACAACATATGTTAGTCACCATGTTTCAGAACTGTAAATCAAAGCGTTAATGGCAGTATTATGTAATTCTTTTTAATAATTGATTGGCATCTTAATATTGGACCCACCAAAGATGTGTGCTTATTTATAATATATTTTTTTTAGCTAATAAAGAGCATATGAGAAATAATAGCGTGAATGACACTATGTAATCCTCTATCGCTTGGTAGACCGCTTGCTCATTCACGCACACACTAATGTATATAATTAATTTATAAATGTATAATAATTTGTCAGTATATTAAACCATATTTTTATTGTCTAACTTATTTGAATAGTTCGAATTCCTTTTTCTCCACTTCCACATATTACAGCCATGCTTATGTATATTTTAGTTTAGTCATAGTTAATAGATGTCTCATTGTTTTGCTCAGCTTTGCTAGTCAACCGGATTAAAATTAATTCTCATGTGCCATCACTATTATGTTATTCATTAGGTGTTTGATCTGGGGCTTAGAGAGTGGGTTCGAATTCAGGCTGGTCCCTGACCTAAATCTCAGGCTTGACTGGGTTTGAAGTACATTTTGTGAGTTCCAGCTCATGTTAGATGGATAAACATGTTTTGACCAGTACAATATATATAACATGAGTTGTTTGAAATAATTCATTTTTTTAAAAATGACATTGTAAAAAATGAGATATATAATATTGAACAGTATTATCTTAAATTGCTTAAACTCTATATGTTTTAAAAAAGAGTAACTAAATAAATAACTCTGCTTGGATTAAAAAAAATCTAAGAGTCAGAATTAACATTTAAAAGATATTTTAAAATCTTTTAGAGAAGCAAACTGTGATCATGAGACATATATAGAACACTATGATTTTAAAATAATCATTTGTTGAAGGAATATTATTAAAGATGTTTATTTTAAAAGGAAAACTTATTATTACGGACTGTCAAAGAATTAAATAACATGATTCACATTTTTATATATAATTTCAATATGGAATTAATTATGGAAAGTATATTTTGAATGGCTGTTATTATGGTAACAAAATAAAGTATATAATGTAAATGTCAATGTGTACATACATTCCTATGTGCACAACATATATGTTAAATTAAGAATTAATTACGAATTATAAAATTAATGATTTTATTTTGATAAAAATGAAATAAATGATATAGATGTCAGTGTGCACCTATAATTCAGTACGCGCACACATGTATGTTAAATATGTTGTTGAATATGTATAAAACTGAATTTCGTTTATAGATTGCCAATTTAAATATTTTATATTAAATAATAAATTACATTGCACCGATGTGCAATCATGTATATAAATATTTTATGTAAACCTATTGGAACACATATGTAAATCACAATGTAATAAACCAAATTTTGATTTTATGTTAATCAACACATATATGTAAATTTTAATCATTTTTTTATTATTGGTATTTTATCTCATTTAAAAGTGACAACTAAAAATATTTATTTTATGGCAAGCCAAATATATTCAGAAATTACACATACACATGTGCATGCATATATTTGTCAATTATATTGCAAATACTAATGTGGGTCAGATAGACCCTTATATTTACAATTAGGCTCCAGATATATGAAGAGTGTATTTCAAATATAGACACTTATATGTAAAATTGTCATCATTCATTCTATTATTAAATGTCAATTCAAAAATGTTCATTTTATATTAAGCCACAAAACTATGAGACCTAAATTGAAAATACTATAATGTTTTCAATCCAAGCTCATCATCTTATATAGTCACAAATCAGATACTAATCTGGGGATATTGGATGAGCAGGCACTAGATGGGGATTTTATGCCCAAGCCTTCTGGAATCCATTGATTACTCTGGCTTGCACTGAGTGGCAATACATATAGAGAGTTTTGCTTGTTTTAATAACAGTTACGAGCAAGCATAAGAAATAGTTATCATGTGATGTTTATTGGCTTAAATATGAAATATATATTTTATAAATATGTGAGATGAAATTTGTATAATTCCATCTCACATTGCTGAAATATATGATCAAGAACATTTGAAAAAGACAAATGACCCCCAAGATCACCTTTCACACAGAACCAGCACTGATCAGCTGGCCTAGATCACAATCTCTTACACATATCTTCATCATTTGTTCAGTACATATATAGTTTAATTGACAGGTTTCAAATTTTCTGCATAAACCACTTTATGGAAATATGTCAATAATTGTATTTAATTAATATGTATATAAATTAAGTTTGACGTATATAAAAATTAAGTTTGGGGTTTCTCTAGAAATAATATGCATATGAAGTTGAATGGTAGACTGTTTGACAAAATGTGAGATGTTGGATTGACTTCTGGACTGATGGATGGTTGTGAAGGATTGCAAACGTGATAGAACTCATTGCAAACTGCAATTATTTTCTGTTCAGTTACATATAATCCGAGTTATTTACTTTTGATTTAGATAATTAGTGTTTGAGAGAATTAAAACTCTCTTTTTATGCAAAAATTCCTACTTTTTATCAATAAAATCTGTGCTTTTAATTATGATTGTTTATTATTTGAGTAAATTTTAAAAAAAATGGAATTACAAAGTCTTTTTTTTTTAAATAAAGTATTGTTATTTCACAACCAAATAAGCTTTAATTGAAGTTTTGATGTATGTAGGGTTTTTTTTTTTTATATAAAATTGATTTTCATTTTTCTAACTTTGCCGAATGATATATCAATATTAAAAAAAAGAAAAACTTTTTTAAAAAAAATAAATATACATGATATATTAAAAATAATATTGATAAAGAAAAAGATTATTTTTTATATAATAAACTATTTTTATTAAATGTTTTCAGAGGCAAATTCCCAGAAACTATTCGACTTTGTTCATAAGGTCACGTGACTTCGTAGAAGTCTTACAATGTGTTTACTCTTACAAAAACAATTTTCTAACAAATTGAAAAAAAGCTTTATCTGCTAAATTTCAAATACACATACACACACAAAATATTATTAATAATAACGAAATATTTTTTTCTAAATCTGAGACTGCAAGATTCAACCTTGTTTTAACATGTTTTGAACTGTATAAACACTGACGTTTACATAAATCTGTATGTATGCAAGCATTAGCCGATTATTTGGTTCCAATTCTTTTTTAAAAGATATAAAGATCAAAGCAATAAGTTTACTGATCAAAGGTTTTTCCCCATCTAGTACATGACCCTTTTAGTTATTCAAACATTATATTACTTATTCTACAAAGTTTACGAAACGCTTGTCTTAAGAGTAGTTATTCAAACATTGAAGACTATTATGTAGTGATTAGGAGAAATTTAGTAGAGTAAGCTTGAAGAATTTAACTCCTCATTGTCTCTCATATTTTTAAGCACACACACACTCATGTATATATTAGGCGTAGCAAAAAAATATTGTGTCTCGAGTAGAGGAAACAAATTGCCCTGAACAGTTTGGTACAGTGTAGGAGTAGTTAACGTTAGAGCAAAAGGTTTCTAAATTTGTTCATATTTAAAATAAATTATATAAAAAAAGTTTACAATTAAGTAATCTAAAATTTTGATCACATGAAAGGAACTATTGAGTACAATTTTTCATACATCAGTTGGTCTTTCAAACAGTTGGTATATATGTAAAATATTTTGCCTAATAGAATAACTAGTCAATTAATACTATGATAAATTAATACTAATTTATTATTGTTGATATTGCATTAGTATGGATTGCCATTTTCTTATTTTAGCATTTGACTGGCAACAAAAATCATATTTATAATACTTTTTGATTCCCTAAAACCACATTGAATCTCTCATAACCATCATCTATAACTGGAAGCAATCTATTCAACAAAATTTTTGAAAATACTTTTGCTATAGTGGATAATAATAATATTACTCGATCCTTAAGATTGGCTGGTATAATTTCATAGGTCAAGTTATTCCTAAAAAAATTCCAATATTTTTGAAGCTAACATATTACCACCATATTTCAAAACTTTTCCAGATATTTCATCGGGATCTGCATTCTTTACATTTTTAAAACATAACATTCATAAACTGAATATCCAAATTTAAATAAATCCATAAAATAGATATATCATTAAAAGTCATCATATCAATCATTATTCAAAAGATGATCAAAATATTCTTTCCACCTGTTCAAAATATCATCACCATCATGTAAGCAAGGGTCGATGTTAGATATAATAGAACTGTGATACCATTTCTTAGGTCTATATGTTGCTTCCAATGAATCGAAATGGTTTTAAATGACCACAACCAATGAATGACTATATCTTCTTTGCAGTTTTAATCCACCAATCATCAGTAGTTGAACTTCTGCCTTTAGATCTTTATATATATATTACAAAGTTCCACATTTGATCTATTATTTTGCCAAGCAATGCCACGTTTTTTTTTAATTAAATCATTAGTATTATAATCAGTTAGAAATCCATTCATGATTGTTCTTTTTAGTGAATCCAAGAATAGATTTACTTGTATCCATAACACATTCCTTAAGGATTTACACGCTTCAATAAAATGGCAGTTCTGAAAATCCAAATTAGCAACTTTAGTGTTTAATAGCTGTTAAAATTTAATACATATAGTAGATTATTTTAAAGAATGAACATCAATTTTCTTGTGAATTTGATTGGAATGATATCTATTTTTTAATACAACTATCATTTTAATTTGGGATTATAATAATCTTACTTTTCTCCTTTTACTTTTTTTTTGCATTTCTTCATATATTTATATATATTGCCTACAATAACTCCCCTCATATACACTTTAAAGCAAATTTTTTTTAATTCTTTGTTTTCCTGACAGTTTCGAGTCCTGCAGTCTTCATCAGATCGCTCTGATGAAGACTGCAGAACAGTCAAAACTGTCAGGAAAATAAAGAAATCATTAAAAAATTTTGCATGAAAGTGTATATGAGGGGATTTATTGTAAGCAATATACATAATAATCTATGATCTGTCCAATAATCTGAGTTTGTGAGTACTCCTGTAATGTGAACTTTTCTTGTATTCTTACTCCTAACCATAATATAATCTATTAAATGCCATTGTTTTAAGTATCAATGCCATCCATGTTTCTTTGTAACAGTTTTTCTGCCTAAACAAAATATTGCAATAGTCAATCCTCATGTGTTGTGCATATATTCAATAATGACAAACCATTTGCATTCACAGTCCTAATACCATTATTTCCAATAACATTTGGCCAAAGTCTACTAGTTATTCCAACATATGCATTAGAGTCACTGTCACATCTTACCTTGCCTTCATAAGTGGACTAGTCTAGATTCCTTTTGGATCTGATTGGATTAAGCATTCATTGCCATTAATCAATGAGCAAGCAGATAGATAAAAATCAGCCAATGGTTAATATGGGCCAATAGGCAGTGATGCTCTCTGAATCTGATTGCTTCCAGTGAGGTTGGGGATCTGGAAATAAATAGTCAGCCTTTTTGGAGCTAAGGCAGAGAACATCTGTCTAACTACGCCTCTGCCAACAGTGTGCATTTCTCTTCTAGTCATTATGTTATCAGTCTAGGCAGTGAGGCAAGTCCATGATAGGACTGGAAGCTGATAAGACCAGAGCTGATTCAAGGCAAGCTGTCTGGTACAGCCAGAAGAGTCATTAGACAAACTCACAAGGCAGGCTGTTACATACAGCTGGAAGTCATCCTTCAGGCATGACCAGATCTGCATTAATTGATACTATATACTTGGAAATATATTCATTGGTTGTATATTATGTAATTATATTTAATAAATCATATTAATTAAACTTCTAGTGTTCGTTTTTTGTTACTGTTGGTTTGAGTCTGCAAACAAGACCAAACACAACAATCATCAAGAAGAAAAATTTGAACTTTTAATGATATTGTAGTAATAATATTATCCAGCAAAGAATTGTTTTCCTTCTCTGAATTCTCTGAGACAAAAGTTGAAACACAGGCATTGATAAATCAATGATTTCCTATTATCTAATTTGCCATAATTTAGATTTTGTGTTTCTAAAGATAGGTAGCGCTGTTAAAACTTTCTAGCTGTTATTTGTATTCATTAATATATGTTTATAAACTATAAATACCTGTTATAAATATACTATATGTAAGTTCCAAATAATTTTAATGATAAAAATAATAAAATATATATCTTAATTAATCAGCAGTCCTTTCGATTATTTTCCATGAGTTTTGCTGCTGATCCATTTATTATATTATCTTTGAATATATTTATCAGTATTGCTTCCTTAATTTTTCTTTTTTTATGATTTCTTCCTTCCATTAATATTTTTGTATCATTTCATTTAAAAGTAAATTTAAAATTACAATATTTTTTACATCAAAGAATATTGAACTAGGATTTAATTGATTATTTATCATTTTTTTATATAATTATGTAATAATTGATGTTCTTTTAGCCTTTCTTTCAGACACATCTTGATTCCCCGATGCATAAAATGCATAAAATGGCAATTTTGAAATCTTTTTTATATTATAATTATAAACTATGGAAATATAAAAGTGTTAAAAATCAAAATATTGAACTTTTTACTCATGAACTTATGAAAGTAGGATAGGATAGAAAACAAATTTTACTTACATCAAATTGGTTTAAAAATAAAAAGAGTAATCATAATACAAAATTAAATAATAAAAAAATGGATATCAATGCCATTTGTAAATAATATTCAATCTAAAATAATTAAAATTGTATTTAAAGATAAATACAATATTTCATTATGTGTTCCCCCCAAATGTAAATAAACTAACTAATAATTCCAAGAATATTATACCTAAAATGCAAAGAAGTAATATAATTTATCAAATTATATGCAGTTGTAAAAAATTATATAATGGGAAATCAAGATTTGCTCTGGAAGAAAAGATAAAAGGACATCAATTATTATATAATTGTGTAAAAAAAAAGATAAATAATCAATTAAATACTACTTCAGTATTCTTCTACCATAAAAAATCTTGTGATTTTAAATTTACTTTTAATGTAAATAATACAAAAATATTAATGGAAGAAAAAATCATAAAAAGAGAATAATTAAGAAAGCAATATTAATGAATAGATTCAAAGATAGCATAATATTGAATGATGCTTTCTACTTACATTATTGTAGCACACACATATATATTATAATTCGATATCTGTATTTTTTCAAATCAATACATGTAATCTTATAATTGAATATTTATAAATACAGTAATTAGATATATGTAAAATATAACTTTAAAATTTTTATCCACCTAGGAGCGCTTTCAACTATCCTTATAATCTTTTTCAACTAATTACTGTATTTATAAATAATCAATTATAAGATTATATATATATACACACACTCTGGACACATTATTATAATTTACAAATAATGCCTTAGCTTGTTTGTTTCATGAAAAGTTTCATATTCTTAGCATTATACATATTTGTTAAGCTGTAAAATTATGTATTCATTAAAATCATTTTAATATATCTATAGAAACTGAAAATGCACAAAGCTAATTGGTCAAATATATAATTAAAATACACTATTGTACCGGTCGGTTTTGTCTGTTCATGTAACAAGATCTACCATCTAGGCAAAAGTACCTCAAGTCCAATTATGCGCAAGATACATAAGTCAGGAACACTCATGACCTCTGCCCTATTTGCCTATTTTTCAGATCTACCAACTTATGGGCAACAATCCAGATGATACCGATCTAATTTATCTCGCTCCACCCGCATCGCAAAGCAGAGACACAAAGAGACTCTAATTGGAAATAAATAAATGATAGTGAAATCTTTTAGTATAAAATACACAAGTTTGATACATTTAAAGATCGTGATCTTTCATGTTAATTATATATATAGGTTTAGTCGGAGCAAGCATAATTTATTAATCTAAATATAATATTTTAAATAAATAAAACAATGATTCTAAGGATTGTGATATATATAAGTTTTATTAATTTAAATAAAATACGAGTGAGTTATTTGATTATATTTCTCCATTAGTCTTCACTTGCCTCTTTATATTATATAACACGGGATTTTTTTTCTTCTCAAATGTCATAGCATTGGCCAGGACGCGAACCCACAACCGTCTGCAACCAACTACTTGCTTGCAAGGCGTCTGCGATGACCTCTCAGCTAACAACGCTTGACAATAACATTTTATGTAAAAAAGTCTAATGGAAAATGAAGATTTTATCCTTAATTGTTTTTTCTTTAATTAATCCCGCTAAATTTTTTTTCTCAAATTAAACAAGTGTTTTTTTTTAAAAAGAATATAGCCGCATCTATTACTCCATGACTAAAACCTTACAGAGCCAATTAGAATGCAGATTAAAATGTGGTCCACCAATGCTGGTAGGTTAGAAAACTCTAAAAAATTGTATTGTTATACTGCATTGTCGTTGGAAACAAAAGTAAAAAATTTAAAGAAAAATTCATTCAGCGGAGATCATTAAAAAATGATGAAAGACTTGACTCAAATAAATAGAAGTATTAAGTTAAAGAAAAGCATGTACAAAAATGACAACTTTACCCTTAATAATAGTTAAGAATGGAATAAGAGAAAGAACAAAATTTTTCTGTAAAATATCCAAATAAATATGCCATTTATAAATTCCATATTATGCATATATACATATCAAGTCTTTTTTGTGTTAAACCATGAATTTTTTTGTTTATTAAATTCCTGACATTTTGAAATAATATCATTCGTCATTCTCAAACTGACAGTCTTAATAAAGAACTATCAAATCTTAAATAATAATGAAATTGAGAAGATCACAAATTTATTATTTTTAATGCAAGATCTTTTGAATGCTTTTAAATGATGAAACATTTTTTCTCCATATAGATTGATAATGTTATATTTAATATTTTCATGGTTATATGATGTAAATAAAGTTTTTTTTTGTGCTAAATGGAGTTTTATTTTGTTTATTAAATTCCCAAAGTTTCGACAAAATGTCATTCATCATCATTAAGGTTAAGTTTTTAATGAAGAAATATTAGATCTTAATTAATATATTAAATATATACAATGATCACGCACACCCACACATATATATATATATCAATTTGCTACATCTTCAAATGATTTATTTATTTTTCAGACAGTGGTTCCCTCTCTGGCATCTTTGATGAACAACATTGAGAAAGCTGCTTCTGAACAAGAGACAAATGTTAACAGACTGGCTGCATGTCTTGAGAAAGACATTACACTTATGAATATGGGTGTTAAACGACTGAAGCAACAGGCTGAGGTAGGTTTTGCAGATTAGGGTCAAAATCCTTGAATATTACTTTTCAGAATTATGACTATGAAACTGCTAAAATGCACGTTAACATTGTAAATTTTGAATTAATAAATAATAATGCATTTAAGGATTGTAAAAGTAGACATCAGTACTCATAGATGTATGATATCAGCCACCACCATTGCCCAAGCACATTTTTTATTATGGTTAATGTATTGATAGTCACCAGATCTACTCATTGTTGTGGATTTGTGATAGAAATAAACTATATAGGTTAAGAGTTAATTTGTAAATATAATGTTGTTAATATAAAAAATGACTTAACATAACATCAAAGAATTTATAAACTGGATTTCATTTTTGTACTTGTTTCAATGTGATGCAAACCTAGCTAATATTCAACTAAGACAGCTTATCTAAGCATGATTTGTTGATGATTAATGTTTCTGTTAGTTTGCCAATTTTTAGGTATTGCTTTTTTATCAACATCTTGAATCGTAATCCTAATCTGGAAATATTTAGCTTGACATCCATGTAATCTTTATCACTATTGTGAGCAGTGTTTAGCATTCATCAATAATATTTTCATGGACTTTATAATTTCTGGCAATTTGAGTACAAATCTTTGGAAGTCGTTAGAGCAATACTATTGATTGATGGTCTATTTTTGTAATATAGCACATAAACAACATTGTAATTTCACACCATCCAGTTCCATTCCTAATTGTTTGTGCAGACTGATTGGCTGGGCTGATCTTCTCAATCATATTTATTTTTCAGCAAAACAGTGCATTAGTTTAGTCTCCAGATAAATATTTACAAAACCAGTATTAAATAGCTATAATCATTTTATTTAGAATGTAGATTTTTTTTAATATCATACATAAAATATAAAGGAAACTGTAGAGATGCCACTCCAGAGATAGAATTAATAGAGTTTTTATTATTTTTTTAATTCTTCCATTGAACCTATAAATTTGATAGTCATTAACAATACAAATTCATGAATGTACTATCCATATCTGGTTAGTGGCAATTAAATTATAATTATGAAGCAGATGAAACCACTGGAGAGTTTTGCATGTTTTATGAAGAAGATGAATGTTGTGACTATTAATTCCTCTCAATCTGTTGATGAGAAATTCAGAAATGTGTACAAAGATCAAGTCCAACTTCTGGAAGAAGACATTTGTTTAGAACATAATAAAACCATTGATTATGCTTTTCCTTTGTACATTCTTGATAGAACATTCACAGAAGAGATCTTGATTTGAGATAAATCTCATATGGTGAATTATTAGCAATACTGATCTGATTAACCTCTTTTTTTACATTTTCTGTGAAGCTATATTTCTTCTATTATCTTGCCAAGGGATATATGAAAAAACAGAAAGTCTCTGTGAAGGAGAGACTTGAAGGTGCCAGTAATATTTCCCATGGTAGTATTTAATTGATTATCCAGAAATTTATTATAACACTTTTTCTCCAATAAATGCACAATATTTGCCAGCAGAATATGCTAGTTCTAAGAAAGATGCCAACAAAGGTAATTTCATCACAACCCCAAATAGTACTTTTAAAAATTAAACTTGATCTAATCTTCAATGAATAAGAATAATAAGTCACGTTATAAATAGCATAAAGTAGGATTGTGAGTCAGTCTATTATTGTAAAAGATGTTATTTAGCTTACAAGATGATTTCCTATTGTTTAGATGAAAAATAAACAATATTGTCTTCATTTGATGAGCAACAATTCCAGTCTTTGCAAAAAGATTTTGAAACTGTTCATAGCCTTATGGAGAGACTTTTCTATTTAGGGGAAGAATCTTTTATATGAAGTCAATGCAATGCTACCAACAAAATGAATTGCCTGAATTCTGTAATCTAAAAGATTATTGAAAAATATATTAAATAAAGTAGATTACAAAACCGAACCCCTGCAGGAGACCATTCTGTGAAGTTTTGAATCTACGTGACAATCATTTTGTGAAATAATTGATCGGTTTGTATTTTTAAGGATTTGTAGAAACCTTTGAAAGTAGTTCATTTTTCAAACAGAATTATATTAGATCGATAAAGAGTTTTAAATTTATTTTGAAAGCCATTTTCAACATAAGTTATTAAACCACTAAACATCACATGATCATCATCTTTTATGGTTGCACATAACTGTATGGAGAGTTTTGCATGTTTAATAAATTATTAAAGTTAAAACTTGTTTATAGCAGATTCTTACTAGTCTAAAACTAGCTTGCTACATAGGAAATTGAATCTCAACAATTGGCAAAATTCTTATTAATACGATTCTTTCAAATAGTTTGTAAATAAAACTATATTAATGATATTGGATAATTTTTGGACTATTGCCAAGTTTATTTCATTTTAACTCACTGATCATCACATGACCATCATAATCTGTGCTTACACAAGCTGTTAAAATGGTGCATGTCATTGTAATCAATGGTTGCAATAAAGTTTGTGCATAAAATTCCTATCTAGTGTCTACTCATCCAGTATTCCCAGACTAGTTTCTAGCTTGTGGCTTCATGAGTGAAGAACTTTTGATCTGAGAGCACGGCACCTAGATGTTAGGATCTAATGCAATTCTCCAGCAGTATTCTTTTTTTTAATGAACAATCATGCTGAGCCCTATATGAGAACAGTAACGTTTTCAATCCAAACTCATTTATTTGTGAACTCAATTCAGTATCTAAGCATCTTGGTGCCTTAGGTTCTTTAATAGCCATATTCACCAAAAAGATGGTTGCTGAAGGTTTGTATTGGATCCTAAAATCTAGATGCAGTACTCTCAAATTTGAGACTTTTCACTGATGAAATCTGCAAGCTAAGATATTGGATGAGTAGCCACTAGATAGGATTTTAAGCACAAACTTTCTTGCATCCATTGATTACTATGACTTGCACTGGGTGGTAATTTTATATAAAGATTTTGATACTGGTTTTATTTGATTTTAAGATAACTATAGTTTTGCTTTCTTTGTCAATAATGCCATTGAATATCTATGCCAACCGTGCTTTGACTTTAGTTCTTAAATTTTTGAGAAACACTGGAAATATGCTATTTACTCCTGGAGCCCTTCCTAGGTTAAGACAATCAAGGGAAAGTTAAAGTTTACCAATATCTACTGGTTTAATGATTTTCATATTAGAAGAACTTTGTAAAAAAACTTTCTCTTTCAATGAGACCTTTCCCCCCTATCAATCTTGGATTTAGAAATCTGATATATAAAAACTAGCATTCAAATTAGCGGTGATCGGTGTAATTCTTGTAGATATATTTTTACAACCACCAAGCTTATATAAAAGCTATTAGCAATTTTGACTAGACCTTGTAAAGTTTTGTTTTTCCAAAGCGTTTCTCCACTTTTCTCTTCCATCATCATCAATAATAAATTTGTTAGCAATCGGCAGATATTTAAGAGCTAAAATTTAGCCATAAAAAGCACTTCTGCTTTTGTTCCTGTTGTGTTTGGCTAAATTTACAGGTTTGGTTCCAAACCAACAAACAAATCGTATAATTTATTAGTGACAAAAATACACACCCATGTTAGTTAATAAAACATATAAATATAATCTATACAATTTAATGCTGAGGTAGTCATGCTGAATAATGGAACTCAGTTCCAGCCATATAAGTAGCCTGCCTCGCAAGTTCAAATACAACTCCTCCAGCTGTGCTGTACAAGTTGGCTCTAGTTCAGACTCTTCCAGCTGTGCATGACAGCTTGCGTCGAGTTGGTTGCAGATGTAGCAATTTCCAGTCCTTAGGTGAACCTGCCTCACTGCATGGACATCACAATAATGACTAGAGAAAATACCTTTGCTGATGGCAGAAGGCTTATTGGAGAGCATGTTCAGATATTCAGGTTGACAGACATAATTGCTCTCTGCATTACCTCCAAAAAGGCTGATTATTTAATGGCAGATTGCCTACCTTACTGGAAGCACTCTGATTATGTGCACAAACTCCAATGAAGAAAGGCAATGTCAGATATGACAGTTTCCATCTGGAATGAATTTATTTCAATATCGTTGAGGAACAGACATTTTGCTTGCGATTATTATGATTTTGGTAAACTTATTACAGGAAGAGGCAATTAAAATAGTAGCAAACTTTCCATTAAGGCTTGCACTACTGGTTCTACTCTATGAAAGAGTTTTCTAATGTTTTAACAGCTTATGAAAGCATAGGAAATGATGATCAGGTGACGAAGCAGTTGGAGAAAATCTAATAACATTCCTTTCAAAAATATCAAATATATCAATTCCAGCCAGCTTTTCTTAAATTTTTATCTCAGAATAGGATGATTTCCAACTACAGGAATATGAATTCCAAAAGAAATTAAACTTTATTTATGATGGCTATGGATCTAATATCAGTAGATCAGCAGTTAATGGCAAGCTACTTTTAGTTGAAACAAAATACTAGCCACAGTTGGCCTCTGTTCCTTATTCTTGTAAAAAGAATGCTCTTTCTTGCTTGGTATCCTAAATCAATTCCATCCAATCTAAAAGTTGATAAACTACTTGATCTTCATTGATATATCTCCAAAGAGTTACTAGAAGAATTGAACTATATATTATTGATGGTTAGTGATATTGGTATTGTTTAAATGTTGACTTCTTTTATGTATTTACATTGAATACCTATCTATCTTTGAAAATTATTAGCTTTATTATATAGGTAATACATGGTTGGCGTGCAATTTAAAAGCTATAAATGACTATTTTTTAGTCTTCTTTCAGAATAGGGTTTTATATATATATATATATACCTGTTAAATGAGATTTATTTAAACTTTTTAGTATTAATAATTTCACTCTCTCTCTAATCAAGTTACAATCTTTAGTGTCTATATAAACCTATTAGACTATAGATAAAAGTGAAAATTACACCTTTATTGATTAGGGGATCACCTTGACAACAGGTTGTTAATGATACTGGTATTGTTTAAGCGTTGGCTGCTTTCATATATTTATATATAAAAAGATCTGAAAGAGGAGGTGAGACCAATTTCTATTGGGAGATATGTAACTGTTGAATACACAACTTATCTATCTGATATCATTTGAACTATTTTCATTGGAAGTTATTTGCTTTATAAAATAATTTGAAACAGAAGTACTAATACCATGTTTGCAATGCATTAATTTTGCAGATCTCCATTTTTGATTTTGATATACAGGCCCTCAATGTTAACGTGAAGTAATTTTTTATCAATCTATGTATTACAAATGAAATAAATGAAAATTGCACAGTAATGCCCTATAATAGTATATTTTTATATTTTAGCTAGATCTTTTTTTTTGTAACTTGTACATACTTTAATTTTTATATATCACTGTTTTTTCCCATCTAATATTCTTTGTTTTTATATTTCTATTCTTTCTTTTTTTAGTTATATGATGCTTTTTTTTCCAGAATCGCTTACATTAAAAAATCTACTTTGCTTCATTTTTATTCTGATGTTGTTGTTTTTTTGGTTTTTTTTTTTTTTTTTTGCAGAATTCATTGCTTCTTGACCCTACCGCAGATATTATTCTTGTTTGGAATGTGCTTAAAGAGTTAATGGAGAAACTTAATGGATTTATAGACAAAGCAGAAGAATATAAGTCATACCAAAAACGTTTTAAGGTTATTTTTACCGTGTGTGTGTGTGCATGCGCGTATTTTTTTAAAAAAGTATTTACTGATGAATAAAGTAACAAATGCAAACGACAAAGATATTTATAAAAACGTAATTTAAGTTAAGATAGAAAAGGAAAAGAAAGTTTACCTCCGTTCCATATTAATAAGGGAAATTTAATCATAAATGGAACAGTCCTAACTTACGGGAGTGTGTGGGGGGGCAGGAGAACTTAATCATGAGGTAGTTAATTGTAAAGGTAATATTTTATAAATATGTTTGCTGCTTCATAATTGTAATTGTACAATGGTCTACGTCATGGAACTAGATGTATATTTTATGTTTCTATATTTTTGAAGACTGAGGATGACTAGTAAACAATCGAAACACACCATTGTAAAATTAAATTGACAAAAAAATTTCAAAATAGTTTGAAGTTTATAATTTACTAAATTATTATATAATAACAAGCTCTAAAAACATAGACAAATAAAGGTGCAATATTTGTAAGCATATCCAAAAGTGAAAAGTCATTTTTTGCATTAAGAAGCCAAAAAATTCTGAAGATTTTTTTCTCTATCCCATGCTTTTACATATTACAATAATGCAAGCTATGTGAAAACTTCATGTATAATTTAATTGTAGCTTATATTCAAGTTCTATTTAATTGTTCAATTTAAAAAAGTTCTCAGTTATGCTCCTAACCCCTAACTAAGCAATTAAATTTGCAATTGCTAAATGGAATAGCCTATCAGATTTATTATGAGCTAGGATATATTGCCATCAACTATATTCTTATGTTCCATTATTTTTACTTTGAAATTGTATATATTTATGATCATTTTAACTCCTATTGGCTTTTGATGTCAATCCTAAATATCTGTTATGTTATTATCAGCCATTACCTCTATATAGGCTCAATTGATTTAAATAAACCATAAAAATTTAAAAAACAAAACAAGATTAGTACTAATTGTTAGTTGAAGATCAGAAGATAACTTTTTGACACACTAGAAAGAAAAAGAAACAGATAATCAGAAATATATGTGGGTAGAAACAGTGCTTATAAAAAAATTAATTGTGTAAGTTAAAATGCTTGAAAAGGTAACACTCATTGCAACTCTTGTCATATTTGATGGTAATTGTATCTCCTTTTTTATATGCTTATTTAATACACCATCTTGTTTTTTTATTACTGCTTTATTTGCATACAGTTTCAACTGTCCAGCAGTCTTCATCAGAGCTACGAAAGATCAAAACAATAATAAAAACAAGTTGTTGTATTGAATGAGTTTATAAAAAATGGAATATAATTGCTTATATTTAATAGTAAAATCAATACACATAAGTTAAAGAAAAACCAATGTATTTGAAGATAAAATTGTAGATGTTTAAAACGATACTCAGCATTGTGGTTCTTTCCCATCTTACATTTAATTAAACAATAGAAATATCTCTAATAACTACAATGATCATCACATGATCATCATATTTTATGCTTGCTCTTAACTGTTACTAAAACGGGCAAAACTCTCATATATGTATTGCCACTCAGTGCAAGCCAGAGTAATCAATGGATGCCAGAAGGTTTGTGCATAAAATCCCCATCTAGTGCCTACTCATCCAATATCCCCAGACTAGTTTCTGGCTTGTGGCCTTCGTCAGTGAAAGCCTTGGATCTTAGAGCACTGCATTTACATCTTAGGATCTAATGCAACCCTCCAGCAGCCATCTTTTATCTCTACTTAACTACAAAACTATGAGACTTAAATTGAAAACACTATATTTTCAATTCAAGCTCATCAGCTTATGTAGTCATATAGGTCTGAACTCAGTTCCAATACCCATACATTTTGGTGTCTTTCGTTCTTTAATAACCATAGCCACCACTATCCTATTATGCAGGATAGTTTTGTAATAAAAGATGGCTCCTGGAGGGTTGCATTAGATCCTAAGATCTAGGTGCAGTGCTCTCAGATTCAAGGCTCCTCACTGATGAAGGCCCAAGCCAGAAACTAGTCTGGGGTTATTGGATGAGTAGGCACTAGATGGGGATTTTATGCACAAGCCTTCTGGCATCCATTGATTACTCTGGCTTGCACTGAGTGGCAATAGGTATATGAGAGTTTTGTCTGTTTTAATAACTACAATAATGTAAGCTCAATGGAAACTAAATATATAATGAAAATCTGTGCCCTCTACTGGAAGAAGACCAGCAAGGCAAATGCAATTGTAAGAAGCTGGTTTCAGTGCAGTCTAGTGTTCATTAAATTTCCGTTGAGTTTTTTTTGGGTCTTTTAAGATTGAAGAGAGATATTCATATTGGAGAAAATATTTTAGAGTTGTTAGTAAATTATTTAAAAGATGGCTGAAATCATAAATAGTAATACCTGAAAGATTACACGCACACATTAATAACTTATAGATAAAATGTACAGATTATAAGATTCCAATTTTATAGGAATTGATAGATGAGGTATGAAATTCAATGGACTTGATTAAGGATGAAATCTGCTGCTTCTTTGATTGGACGCTTGATCATTTGCAATTGGGAATTGCCATTATGGAGTTTAATTTCGTAAGAATAGTGAAATAGGGTTTTACAATTGAGAAATAAGTAGACTGGATTGTGGCATTGAATTTAGTAAGACTATTGAATTATCAGAGGGATAATATTAAATTGGATTAATTTATATTAACTTGAGCGAATATGATTTTCTAAAAGTTATGTTAAATATTTGGCTGTGTTTTTATTGAGCTTCTATATTTTATTTCTAAAGTGTCTGTTGAGGTTTTACAGCTTACTTTTGTAAAACCTATTCATTCTCTGTAAATGATTTGTTAAATTCTAAGGTTATTTAATTGTGCTCAATTGTTTTTATCTGTGCTAGGGGAATGATACAATAAACTCCAGTGATAGTAATAATCATTAATCTATTTATCCAAAGTAGATGACATCAAAATAATGATTGTGGAAAGTTTGACACATTTAAATAAAATTGTAATTATAATATATATATATATGATCACTAGATGGAGCTTTACCAATATCTCCGTACAAGCTTTGTTTACATAAATACTAAGGTGGAGACAACGAAAGAGATATTGAATTCTGTCTTTCTCAGTATTTATGTAAACAAAGCTTGTACGAAGATATTGGTAAAGCTCCATCTAGTGATCATTAAATGCAAGCTATAGCAAGTTAATGAAATTTATGACTTGTTTTGTTTAGTATTATTATTATTATCATCATCATCATCACCACCATCATCATCATCATCATTATTATTATTGAATGTAATCAATTGATTAATAATTCTAAGAGTATTATTCCTAAATTGCAAAAAAGTAATATAATTTATCAGAGTTCATGTAGATGTCAGTAATTATATATTGGTGAATTGAGATGTTCTATGGAAAAAAGATTGAAGGAGCATCAATTATTATATAATCAAATTAAAAATAACGTAAATAGTCAATTTAATATAGCTTCAGTATTCTTTGGCCATGAAAAAACTTGTAATTATAGGTTTACATTTTAATAGTAATGAAATAAAAATATTAATGGAAGAAAGAAATCATAAAAAGAGGAAAATTAAAGAGGCAATATTGATTGATAAATATAAAAATGATGTTATTAATAGGCAAGTTGCAAATACGGCCATACACAGCTTATGGAAATATATGTAACATTAAGTTTAAAAAATCTGAAATTCAGTTAAAGCTGACCAGGATTACCACATAATCGAAAGCACTACAAAAGAATTTAAACTATAATATTGCATTTACCATTAATTTTTTGTATTTAACATATATATAATAAATGTAAATGTATAATACCTGTTATAAAAATATTATACATAATATATAAATAAACAATTTAACAGTAAAAGAAATATTATATTTTAAATTCTTTAGTAGTACTTTCAATTATGTAGTAATTCTCATCAGCTTTAACTGAATTTCAAATTTTTTAATGTTAAGTAAATTTCCATAAGCTGTGTATGGCCGTATTTGCAACTTGCCTATTAATAACATTATTTTTATATTTATCTATTAAAATTGCCTCTTCAATTTTCCTCTTTTTATGATTTCTTTCTTCCATTAATATTTTTATTTCATTAATATTAAATGTAAACCTATAATTACAAGTTTTTTCATGTCAAAGAATACAGAAGCTGTATTAAATTGACTATTTGCATTATTTTAAATCTGATTATATAATAATTGATGCTCCTTTAATTTTTTTTTTTGCAGAACATCTCAATTCACCAATATATAATTTTTTACATCTGCATGAAATCTGATAAATTATATTACTTCTTTGCAATTTAGGAATTATACCTTTAGAATTATTAATTAATCAATTAACATTCGGAGGAACACAAAATCAAATATTATACTTTTTTAAAAATATATTCTTAATTAATTTAGATTGCATGTTATTTACAAATGGCATAGATATTCATTTTTTATTATCTAAGGTAACATTGCAAACCCTCTTCTTATTATTAAATGATTTTACTGTATGTAAGATTTGGTTTTTATTATAACCAACCTTTAAAAGTTCATTAGCAAAGAGTTCAATATTTAAAATTTTATCACTCCTATATTTATATAATTCATCAATGTGATGCAAAAATGATTTCAGACTTGCCATTTTATGTATCATTAAAACACATGATTTAAAATGAATATATCCTCTTTCTCCAATAGGTTTAAAAATTAATTTATAATTTATAGCAACTAAATATTTTATATTTAAAAAAATGTAAAACACCTTTCTTTCAATTTATGATTGTGAATACTGATCTTTAAAAAAATATGAGTGTTAAAGGGGCATTTTTTGAAAAAAAAAAAGAATTATGTTAAACATATGTTTAAAGTTGGAAGGATATTAGCAGAAAGTGTAGAAATCAAAAGAAAGAAGAAAAAAGTAAGAAGATGATAGATAATCTTAAAGGAAAGAAGTTATGAGCATCTAAAGATTAGAATATAGAAAAATGTTTTAGAGTGACTTGAGAATTTGCTCTGAACAAATGAGTAATGATAATAAAGTGTGTATATAGGAAAACATATAAATCTTATTTCTCAAGTAGAGTTTATATAGGAAGAGACAAGAAATGAATGGAAATGGAAGAATGAATGAAGGGAGAATAAATATGTGAAAATAATATGACATTTAATTTGTAATATTGTGGAAGGAACTATTTATTGTTCACACATGCATTAAAATTCACATGCACTTTCTCCCACCAATAATTGTTTTAAAACCATAGGTGGAGTACTATGGTTTTAAAACAATTACTGATTAGAGATAGTGTATGTAAATTCAAGTGCATGTGTGAACAATAGCTCCATAATATTAGATATGTAAATTATTATATTATTAATTGTGACATTTAATTTACAAAAGATTTACAAAAGTATTTTGATGTTTAATAAATACACCAGGTTGTAATGTTTAACAACTTTGTTTCTTAGATTGAAGTCACTAAATATGAACTCTTAGAAGAAGTCCAGGCTGAAATTAAGCTTAAAAAGTTACTTTGGGATTCTCTTCATAACTGGAATGCCTTGCTTGATACTTGGAATGAGGTAAAGTTGAACAATATATATCTTTAAATGTTGGAAATTTAACATATTGGGTTAATATTTTGTAAGTAAGTTTTTTATCTAGCATATAATGAAGTAAAGAACCAATTAAAAACAGATGCGTTAGCTGAAATTACATCATCTAATGACTGTATTTTCATCTGAACTACTTTATACTAAAAATGATTTAGCTTTGAGCTAGTATTCAAGATTTCATAAGGATCACTAATCAGAAAATACTTCACAGATATAAACACAGAAATAAATAACATAAATAGATTATATATACATAATATTCAAATCAATATATATATTGAAGCGGAATCTGTTGCACACATTCGGCTTCACTCTCTAATAATGTTTGAAACCACCAAACATGGATTCAAACCTAACCATTTAATTATAGACAACCGGGGAGTGAAGGTATACCAATGCACGTGGTTGTTTATGTATTTGTAAGCTTTAAATTCATTTAACATTAGTATGCATAAAAACAATTATATATTTTCATTACGGTAAACAATCGTGCGTATGTGTGTGTAATAGATCAACTTTAATAATTTAAAGCGTTGCATAATGTATATTTTATTCATACATATATTTTCATAGAGAGAAAGTTCGAGAGGGGAATGTAAAATTAGTAAATAAAAGACTTACCGTCTTCCAAATTATAAAAGAAATTTGTTTTATTGTAATATAGATTTATTTAGCGTCATGATTAGTTAACGTTGATTCCGCAGGTCTATTTTCAGCTTAAAGTAGACCAAAACCGACTCTCGAACTTAATCTCGTTTGTAGTCCAAGATATGCTGTATCATTGTAGTTATTAAAACATCCGGGAATTACCCAGCGGCGGTGATAACGAGTATAAATACAACCACCTTTTCTAACTCAAGAGGAGACATGTCATTTTTCTAATGCATTGCTAAGGGGAAGTCATGCCCCTCTGAATGGCAACATGACGGGCTAATAAAACATAGATTTACTTCCCCGGATCTCTCCAAAAATCTAACCGATGCCTAAATACTTGGAAACCATCGTTCATCAATTACTGCCAAAATGAACTTAATATTGAATAAAGAATGGACCGAAACCTTAATTTCGTCAATTTGTAATAAATTAATTCCTTTATCAAACATGGAACCAACACGTGCGCACCCAGCTGGAAATTCATCGGAAAGAAAGGTAATTCCTTGCCGTATAAACGAACTTTCATCTTAAATAACCTTTTCTATTGTAAAATATAAATGTAAACATTTCTAGTTCTGAAATTTCTCCTAATGTAAAAATGTAATTACTTATTTCGTGATCGGTAGTGCTAAGCCGATTAACTGCCTAAATAATGACCTCTTTTCTTTGTTTTTATTATTTCTGTTTGTTGTATATTTAAACCGTAATTCTCACTTTCTAAACTCGATTGCTAGGTTCTCACTCTCCTTGTATTTTTATTTTAATGCAGCAATGTTTATTTAATATTATGCAAATCATATCAATTTTTAGTATGCTAATAACTCGATCTGGTGAATCAATCCTATTTATTTTTGCTATTCTGCCATTGCGGAATATTTAATCGTAAACGTAAGCGTATTCACATTATAAAATTCGCCCGATCGAGAGATTTTCCTACACTATGTTTTAATAATGAATATTATGCTTTTCACTACTATTTAAAATAAATGATTTACTATTGCTCCACGCTATTGGTTAACATGATGAAAATTGAGTATTACATAACTTTAATTCAGATCCTTATGTCTAGATGATTCATTTTATAAATTACCCCGCCATCTAACGATAATTTAAGTCACTTAGTTCTCGGGTGGGTTAATATGCGTTTAGCGAAGGAATTTTAATGTTTTAATATTTATCCTTAAGATATTGAATAAACCCTTTAAGTAAGTTGTATGCCCGTTTGGGACTGCCTTTAGATCATTATTTCATTACGTTAGACTTAATTAGTATTTTAAGGCTGTATAAATCAGGGTAAATCAAACCTGACAGCTTTCGTAACGTGTCCCGGTGATAACATTCCTAATTCAGAAATGACATCATGCGTTTTCTCGATAATGGAATACTTATATAAAGCACAATTCTCGACAGAGCGTGGAGGCCCCAGCTCTTACAGATTGTCTTAGGTTAGGTAAGCACTGCTATAGGTTATCATCCTACGAGTTGGAACCATAGTATCTTGCCAAACCAATTCCCAATGCTATCCATCACAAATGCGGATAAGATTAATTTTCTTCGCTCCCAAATAAATGAAGCTCATCGTCCACTCAGGCCTTATCATGCGGTTCACACGTTATCGTTCTTATCCTTTCATATGGTTCAGATGTCTATATGCCGTAATGATATAAGTTCCCTAAGTCATCCCAAAATTCTCGTTATAGTTTAAATTTAATTAACTTTAGTATATATACATTATCGCTTATTAGCGCTACCCATCCTTCATTCAATCGCTATTAATACATCATTAATTAACTATTGAGAAAATCTATAAATGTAGACTCGCACGATAATATCAAAATGATCATATTTTTCCTATTTCTCTTCGCAGATAAGAAATAAATGAATCATCTCATAAGGTTCCAAAATAATTGATTTATAATTAATGTACCTTCCCTGAAATCCAAATGTAATCATATGTTGAATAAAACAAACCTTCGTACCGTTATTAAGTTTGATCATATTCTGTGTAATTTAAAATCTTATAAGCATTCATTCTAAAAGCTATTGTCATGGGTTATTTTCCTTAACTTAGAAATATCATAGCGTGAGTAATATCAACCCGTTAAATCACATTAGCATACTAAGCCGCAGATTTCAAATAATTAAGTTATCATTATGTATATTTATTGGTGCATATCCATCAAACCTTGTTATGTTATCCGGTTTGACATGGAATGCCCAAGTGACCATAAGTGAAACCTAAATCGAGTGTTCAACATATATAATTTCTAATTCATTGTAAATCTCCATATCTAGTGATTCACATGATTAATCAATTATTATTAATATTACGTTTAATAAATTTACATTTAATAAGCTATCTTTTGGATATTTTTTGTTGGTTTGTGTGTGCACGTCTATCATTACTTTGCGTTATCAATTAGTTAAGCCGTAGGTCTCTTGTATCTTTGCTGAACCTTTCTGGGCCGGAGTAAATTGAAGAGTATGCTGCTATCATCAGAAATGTTGTTTGTAATGTGATAGACTTGGGAAGTGGGCAATAGGGCGGAGTTCATGAGTATCCCTGACCTGTGTATCTTGTATATGATTGAACTCTAGGTACTTTTGCTTAGGTCCTAATTCTTGTTAGACGAACATACAATTCTGACCGGTACAATATTAAAATACAGTAAAAATCACAACTATTTTATTAGAAGTACTTTCGACTATATATTGAAACAGTGAGATTCGTATTCGAATCTCAAGTTTCACCTTTTTCTGTCGTCTCTCACTGACCGGTCGATCCCACCCAAATTTAAACTTTTTGGTATCGAATTGTGTGTGTAACAATATTAAAAATGTATTAATATATGTAGAACTCAACATAAACATGCACACATTTCGATCTCAAATTAAACGCAACAAATACGGATAAAATAATGTAATTTAGATTCCTTCTAGTTAAATAAACTTTTGTGTAATATTAATCATTTATTTTGAATTTTATAAAGTTCGTATTTGTTGCTTAGTTTAAATTTCGTTAAATAATAATTCTAACAAAATCTGATGCAATAATTAATTAAAGTTAAAATAATTTTATTCCCTTTTGTCTTTGAAAATTTAAAAGCATCGGTCAGTGATAGATAATAAATTAATTATAGCAAAATTCCTAGAAAAATGTAATTAACGAATGTAAAGAAAAACAAACAATAGACAGCAAATTTCTCTCTAATTAAAACCAGCAGAGCATTGATTATCCTGAGGGCAAGATTAATAAAACCTAAAAATATCTCAACAGAAAAATTAAAAGATTAAGATAAGAAAAGGAGGCCATCTTAGACTTGCTAAAGATTTGGACTTGAATTTCAGCTTTGCTCTCGAGTGGAGCGTTTAAAAATATCTTAAATAAATTAATACTGCAAGGTATGACCGAGTAAGCACCGAAATTATTCTCCATCGGAAGATGGCCCACCATATGCTGAGCTTCACCTTGCCCATCGTAAAAACACCAAAATGATCTGCTGCCTGAAATAAACAAGAAAGCCGCTGCTGTTAAAAATCAATAAAACAACATGCCCAGGACAAGAAAGAAAATTTCTAATTACGAACAATCTGCTATTAAACCAATGGACGAAAAACAACTTATAAAACAGGTACCTGTGTTTATGTATTCCAAATTATAGAGTACTCTAGTAATAATAAGCTATAGCTCATCTCCTATTATTTGTATAACTTCTAAATGTAAAAAAAATTGTAAATTTGTGAAACTAAAATTTAAGAATTCATGTAATCTGTAAACTTCTCGCATAATCTAGCTTACCCTCCCTCGATCACTTCTTAGGTGTGTATTTCTTAAATCTATATTTTATTAATCATTATCATTGAAATATTACCTTCTCAGAATTGTCTTAGTGTTAAAGCTAAATCCATAATCGTTCAAACAGTGAATGCGTGTCGAATTGTCATTAATATTGCTTTTATAAATAACTTAAATTTCATATAAATCGACACGCATTCAAAGAATCAGTTATTGTAATGCAGGGTCGACTACTCCGTAATAGCTGGCATACTTGCTATAATAATTCCCTTTTTAGATATTTTTATTATTATTAAATGTTAATGAATAATTATGTAAATTTCATTTCTTTGAGAGTCACCAATTTTCTTTCAGTCAAAGTTGATAATATTGGGCCGAGTTTGAAATTAGTTAAATGTTACTGCAATCTTTTAGATATTATATATGTGTTACGTTTTGAAGCCCCGGTGGCTCATTCCACGCCGTGAACACTCCGGATTCTCCATGTTTGAATTAACCCCAGTCGTCCTACGCAAGCGGACATGATCAATGTTCCCGTAGGGCTTGACGACCGTCACGCAGCCAGCTGGCAAATTGCGACACGGACCGCTTGTCCCTGGTTATGCTATTGTGACACCTTACCTCTTCGGGTCGAGGCAGAGACCAACCCGAAACCCTTATAACTTATTCACGGTCTTGCAGTTTTAGCGCTACCATTTTACATCGCCCTTCTAAAGCGTACCACGTATTCTTTTATATTAATTTATTATTCTCTCCATCACTCCGCCTCGGCATTATCTTCGTCATATACTCTCAAATAAATGTTTGCCCTTAGTCGTAAAATAAAGATTTTTATTAAATAAATGTATGTCCACCGTTACTGATGACTCTGGCAGTGCAAAGTATCAATTCCTTACAGCACACATTAGAAATACACACTCGAGAACCCTGGGTAGCTGGATTACACCTTCCTATAAATAAATGCTCCTAATAAATAAATGTATTTTCTATATATAATATAACCAATGAGATATTGAACTCTTAATTTAAAAATATGATCAATAACCTTACTAATGTTTTCTGTTATTAAATATGTTAATAAATAATTTTAACTATCCGTCTGTAGTTAAGTTTTCATTTATTCGATGCCCATTATATATATTTCCTCGATTATATGTGTTAGTTAATATTCGTTTGATTGTTGGCCAGCTCGGAAACAAAACCCATGAATCTCGTGCATCTCCCTGACTACCGTGCCTAAAGAAGTGTTTACTTATGTCGCATCAGAGGCGTTATTCCGTAGATTGTATTGTGGAACCGATAAACTACGTTCGAACTCAGTATTACCGGTGGCTTCGCTATTCGATGGTGCTGCTGTTCTGTGTAGTGGTCGAATTCTGCAATATGTTAACGAGATACACATGCAATATGTTAACGAGATACACGTGTTTTGACTGTTACAATATCTTGTAGTCTTTATCAACTATATAACATTGAATAATCGAAACGATATATATAACAAAGACATCATAACAGATTGTACACTTTAATGTTTATTTTAGAAATCTAATATGTTTTCAATATTTATGCACATGGATATCAAACATTATATCACCATTAAATAGCATTTAAAAGTCCCGATGTTATTTATCAGAATGCTATTGGCTTTCTGATTCATCACGCATTTATTTTGTGCAGTGAAGCAGGCTTTTATTTTTCTCTCTTTATTTTTTTTGCAAATCATTGTAACAATGCCTGCATCCAACCATGTTCTTATTCTTTTGTATATATATATCATCATCATCATCAACCATTATCAATCCACTGCAGGATGAAGGTCTCTCCAAGTTTAATCCATCTTCTCCGATCTTTTAGCTTCTCTTCTCCACAACACCCCTGCACATTTTCTTATTTCATCCATCCATCTCACATGTGGTCTCTTTCTGAGTCTTTTACAATCTCTTGGAATCCAGTTTAAAATTTCAATTGTCCATCTATTATCATCTCTTCTAACAATATGTCCAGCCCAACTCCATTTCAATCTTTTAATTTTTTCAATAAGGTCAGTAACACCTGTTTGTTGTCTTACCCATACATTGCGTTTTCGATCTCTTCTTGTTACTCCCAACATACATCTCTCCATACTCCTTTGAGTGGTTTGAAGTCTCTGTATTGCTCTTCTATTAAGTGTCCAAGTCTCAGATCCATAAGTCAGAACTGGTAAAACACATTTGTTAAAAACCATCCTTTTCAAACACATAGGCATATTTCCTTTTAGTATCAAGTTATTTCTACCAAAAGCACTCCAACCAAGTTTAATTCTATGATTAATTTCCTCCATTATGTTTCCATCTGTATTAATAATCTGACCAAGGTATTTGTAACTGTTAACTTCTTCTAATTCTTCATAATCAATCTTTATTTTCATATTTTGAGCAAATCGATTAAACATTACTTTAGTCTTTTTAACATTTATCTTTAGTCCTACTTTTCTACTTTCATCTGCTAACTCCTGCAACATTTCCTGCAGCTCTGAAGCATTACTTGCAAAAACAACTACATCATCTGCGAAATCTAAATGACTTAAATACTCTCCATTTACTTTCACTCCTTTAGTTTCCCATTTTAATCCACAAAATACTCCTTGCAGCACTGCTGTAAAAAGTTTTGGAGATATGGAGTCACCTTGTCTTACACCTTTCTCAATGTTGACTTTTCCAGTATCATTATGTAATCTAATTGTTGCTGTTGCATTTTTATAAATATTCTTTAAAATATGACAATATCCTGGATCTATACCTTGATGATCCAATGCTTTAATCACTGAAGAAATGTGTATAGAATCGAATGCCTTTTCATAATCTACAAATCCAAAACATAATGACAACTCATATTCATTTGTCCTTTCTATGACTTCTCTCAATACCTGGATATGATCTATTGTACTAAAACCACTTTTAAATCCAGCTTGTTCTCTTGGTTGGTGGAAATCCAAAGTTCTCTGTAGACGAGTTGTAATTATCTTGGTAAAATTTTTATATAAAACTGATAAAAGGCTGATAGGTCTGTAATTTCTAATATCTTCTTTATCACCTTTTTTAAATATTAATATTATTACTGCATTCTTCCAATCTTCCAGTACATCTTTATCATTTAGACATTTGGTATATAACTTTGCTAAAATTGTTTCTATTTCTTCACCTGCTTCTTTTAATATATCAATTATAATTCCATCATTTCCTGGAGCCTTTCCTTTCTTCATACATTTAATTGCATGTCTCACTTCTTCATTTAAAATTCTGGGCAATTCAGAAGATGTAATAGATATAGGAGGTACTTGTTCTTTATTACTATATAATTCTTGATAAAAATCTTCTACCAATTTCATGATGTCATCTCTCTTTTTAGTAATAATTCCATCTTTTTTTCTTATTGCAGATATAAATTTCCTACCAATACCAAAATGTTGTTTAACATTCTTGAGACTTTTACTTTCTTCTACAGCTTTCCTTGCTATTTCACAGTTATACTTTCTTATATCATTTTCAACTCTTTTCCGTACCATTTTACAAAATTCGAGATATTCAATTCTTTTTAATACATCATTTTTGTATATCTTCATATTCCTTCTTTTCTTCATAAATTCTCTAGTCTCAGTAGAAATTTTATTAGTCAATTGCTGCTTTTTTCTACCAGCTATCTTTGTTGCAGTTTTTAAAAGTGTATCAGTTATTTTCATATTAATTTCATTCAAATCTGAATCATGTTCAAAATCTCCTAACACTTGAAACCTATTTGTAAGTTCTAATTTAAATTCATTAGAATGTTTCTGAAGATTAGGAATATCAACTGTAAATATTGTTTTTCTTAATAATTTTTGTCTCTCTAGTTTTACATTAACACGTAACTTACACCTTACTAATCGATGATCACTTCCTGTGTTAAATTTATTAAGAACATTACAATCTTGAAATATGTATTTTCTGTTGGTCAAAATATAATCCAATTCTGCTGTACCTTCATTTGGATGTTTCCATGTCCATTTCCTTTTAACATTTTTCTCAAAAAATGAATTCATAATATAAAGTTTTTCTTTTTCTGCAAACTTCACAAGTCTATGTCCTCTCTCATTTCTATTACCATAACCAAAATTACCTACAGCAATTTCATCTTTCATTTGTCTACCTATTCTAGCATTAAAGTCTCCCATAACAATTTGAAAATGTTGTTTATTCTGATCAAAAGCCTTTTGTACATCCATATAAAAATCTTCTACTACTTCATCACTATGAGAACTTGTTGGGGCATAAACCTGAATTATCTGCATTTGGTATCTGCTATTAAGTTGTATAACTAATCTTGCCACTCTGTCCAATACACCATCAATCTCCACAATATTGTTCTTCCACTTTTTGTTTATAATGAATCCTACTCCACTTGTATTTCCAATATGTGTGCCTTTATAATAGAGTATATGTCCACTTTTTAAATCAATTGTTTCTTCACCTTTTCTTCTAACTTCACAAAGTCCAACAATGTCCCATTTAATATAAGACAGTTCTTCTAATTCTTGCAATCTTCCTTCACTTGAAAGTGATCTGCAGTTGTAAGTACCTAAATAAAAAGTCATCATCAAATGGCAGCCTGGGTCCGCAATCAGGGGATTCTTAGCACCCTCTGCCTTCAGCCACCAACCACTGCCTTGGTTGATGACTTTACAACCTCCTGGGAATAAGGGCCATGCTTTATTTTTGTCTGTCATAATTGTATATATGTATTGGAAAAATATTTATCATTTACACAAACATTCATTCTGCCTTATCAGGCACTGAGAAGAAAGACCATGGTGTTTCTTGATCTTAAACTCAGAGGTAAAAAGCCAATAAACTCACCACGCTGGCTAATGCATGTTGTGAGCAGCCCATCCATGTTCGTATACTATATGAATAATCACATAGTAATAACAGCTGCAACGACAAGAACGTATGGAGTGGACATTAGGAATTTGCCCTGCTCGGTTCCTTTAAGGCCTCCAAGAGGAATCAAAGGTTCTCCTTTCAGTTAATAGCAAACTCCTTTCTGCAGCCGTATATATATATATGTGTGTGCATGTATATTAATCTACATTTATATCACAAATAAAGAGTTGATATTTCAATTAAGTGGCACTACAATTTAAATTTTTTTTAAATTGATTGTCAGTATACTCTCTTCTTAAACGTGGGCAAAGTTGCTAGGCAACAGCATACTATAATATATTTATGATCTTAATTTGTGGCAGTTTGTCAACAAAATAAAATCAATAAGTGCAGAACCAAAGTAATTGACTAAGCAAAACAGGTCACTCGACTAAAATGAAATATGATCCAATCTATATATTTTTAGTGAATATTTCTGTAGTATAATTTTCACTACACCACTCTCATGCAAGTTTAGATAGTAATTTGCTATATATATATATACTGAATGATGATAAAGATATGTGTAAGAAAGTGTGGTCTGGCCCAACTGATGTGTGCTTGTTCAGTGTGAAATGTATATCTTGGGGATCATAGATCTTTTTCACACGTCTTTGGTCATATTTTTAGATTACACCCCTCCACAATATATTAAAAATGGATAGAAACCTGTCCCTACTTTGAGTGAGAGTGATGTAGTGAAAATTATATTACAGATATATTATTCATTAGTGGATAATCTCTAGTCGAATGAATTACTAATACAAATTATTAATATGCATCTTTAGTTTTCAAATATACTATCATTCTTACCAATGTCATCCATTATTTATTCTAGCATATTAATATTTAAGGACGTCATAATTTAATGATCAATTGATAGACGAAATGTATTATGTTAGAAATTAAAATGTGGAATTGTTTAAAACGCTAAACATAATAATATTTACCAATGCAGACACTTTACATAAATATTACAATATTTACTTTTTTAAATTCAGGATTGTTTACTCAATTGTTAAAATTTTTCTAGAAATTTCTTGTTGTTAAAAGTTATATTTTGATCTTTTTTTATATAAGTTTTTTTTAAGCTATTAATTATAGATATCATAGAATATAGAGCAAACCATTTTAGTAAACAATTTTAGCATATTTTATTATCATTACGAGATGCGTCAAGATGAGTTCTGACGTTGAAATGTACATTTTCCCAGAATGCCCCGTCATTTGTTATTTTCTAAGATTACTTAAAGATACGCGCATTAATGCATTCCTGAAATCTATCCACCACATCACTGATTGTCCTATGCATATAATTCTTAGTTTTAGATATATCAAAAATTGAAATTAATAAAGAAAGCAATGTAAATGCAAAAGATTTTAATTTCATAACTATTTTAAATTATTACAGCTGCCAAACATTTTTAAATGTTCCCAACTGTTAAGAATCTTTTAAAGCTTTTTGGTTCAGATAAATCAAATAATTTTAAAATGAAAAATGTTTAAGAATAACTATGTGTAGTAATTAATATGTAAATCATTACATTTTGATTTACAAGTGTCAAACACATTCCACCTTCATCTTTGATACCATCTATTTCAGATAAATGCAGCACAAATAGAAACTTTAAACCTCAGTTAAATATCTATATATCTGATTTTTTTAAATTAAATACACATACAGAGTTATTCACATTCCTTTTCTCACGTGTAATATCTTTATAAATACATTAAATAATCTTTTAAAACCATATAAATAAAAAGACAAATGACTCAAGATACATTTTGTACTGAACTGGCACTCATCAGTTGTCCCAGGTCACCATCTCTCAATGTCTATTACATGAAAAGTATTTATCAATAGGTAAGTCATCACATTTTTATTTACAAGTGTGAAACTCATGATTCGAAGTGTGTGTGCACACAATTAAAAATCAGATATATTAATCTTTAACTGAGGTTTAAAGTTTATATCTGTGTTGGAGACAATCTCTAGTTTAGTAAATGGTTAATGATAATCATTACTGTATTTTTCTGAAGTGGATGGTGTCAAAGATATGAGCAGAGTCAGTTTGACACTTGTAAATCAAAATGTAATGATTTACTATTGATAAACATTCAATGGAGATATATATGAGATTATTCTTATATACTTGCAATTGTAAACTCATCCTAAATCAGCACTGGCTTACCTTCAAATGGTGGATTTAACATATTTATCAAGATCGGATTCAAGTTACAATAAAACTGCCCAATGAAATAACAATAAAAGAAAATAAATAGCCAATGGCATAAATAACCAATTGAAGAATTAGATCAGTTAAGCCAATCGTTTCCAGTAAGGAAAGGATCTCACTATAAAAAGAGGCAGTACAGACAATGGTCAGACATTGAATGGCAGTAAGTACAGTCTGCAATATTGTATAATTCAGTGAATTATAATTAGACCTAAAGCAGGTAGCTGCTAGCTGCATTCATCAACAGATCTCTACAGAAGGCAAGCCGTTTGTAGACTGGAAGTGTCAAGGTCCAATAGGGTGATCCTTGCATTCTTCCTAAACCTTAACTGTACTGCTAATCATTAGAGTTGCATAGTTTGTCTACCATAACTGAGATGAATCATATCTAAATGCATATATTCTGTCTTTAAAATCCCTTAGATATAGTTTGTACTGTAATACATTTACATGAGGGGTCAAAGTGACTTAAAATCAACATGGGCATGACAACAATATTGACATTAACAAGGGGTTTGGCATTCTATCATCTGACTTTCAATGGTATGTATGAATGGCTGAAGAGTTGGAGGGTGGAGTTGATTGAAGCCTGTCCATTAAAGTTGGAAGATTTTCTATCTTAATATAAACTGAGCACTGATTATATGTGTGTGTAAGATGATGATCTGAACCAATTAATGAGTGCTGGTTCAGCATGAGATAAGTATATTGGAGATCATTTATCTTTTTCACATGTGTGTGGTCATGTGTATCGGTTGTAAGAGATGGAGTGATAGCTGAAGGGAGATTGAACATCCATGTTCAAATTCCCTATAATCACATGTAAACTCCAAGTATATAAATTAGGCTAGCATTTCAAATATTCTAAATACATTTAATAAATATTTTTATATTTATTTTCAAAGTTGTGTGCTATTTTTTAAGAAACCAGCCAACAATATTACTCCAGTTATACTACAGTACAAATACAACTCTTGCCAATAATTCTCATTAGCTATTTCTGCATAAATATATTTGTATAAAGAAATATTATGGATTATAAAAATGCATGGAATATATCTTATTTGCAATAAGTTTAAATACAAATGTGTTTCATTCTAAATGATTATATTGCAAAATGACCATACTTCTGACAAGCTTCCTCCTCCCCTTTAGTTAAGTTTTAAGATTTCTATTAGTACCCAGAATACCCTTTTAATAAACTGATTATAATATTTTTTAATGAAGGGGGGGAAATTACTTATTGGGAATAATGTTTGTGATCATTTGTTCAATATTCAAACAATAGCAAACTCTTCATATAGTAGTGCCACCCAGGGCAAGCCAGAGTAATCAATGGATACAAGAAGGTTTGTGCATAAAATTCCTATCTAGTACCTACTCATCCAATACCTCCAAACTAGTTTCTAGCTTTGTAGCTTTCATCAGTGAGTCTAGTTGTTTAATATTCCTGAAAGAAACAAAGCAGTTTTCAGTTTCAGACTGACTACAACAGAGTAAATGTCTTTTAAATAATTTGTTTATAAAAATATTTACAACACCACTTTATGTAATATCAGATAGCTTTCTCATGAGTTTTTACAAGAAATTATTTTAGATCTAATCATAGATAAATGAGGAAAATAAATTGGGTTATGATCTAAGGTTACTCATAAATAGCACAGTGAATACTGTGCTTCTACTTAGAGACAAAATGTCTACATAAAACTTCTGAATATTTACTTAAATCTTATCATGAGTTGTTTTTAAGTCTCCTCCTTTACAACAATTTCCTGCTCTTTCATATATTTCTTCTGAAGAGATCCGAAGAGAAATTTATTCACAGATAATATATACAAAGCTGTTAAGTAGATAGGATTTAACACTATTTTGATAAATTGTATGACCATCTGACACATCTCAAAATCCCCTTTTCTGGATGTCCAACCAAGAATCTACAACTAAGAATTATGATATATAAAAAAATGAAATTCTTATGACATTCAAAACAAATTTCTTTTTCCAGATCCAACAGTAAAGTCAACTGGATTTAATTATCCATGTTTCTTGAGTCTCATCAACAGATTCAGGGCAAACTATGGTTGCTGTTCATCTATATCATAAACAGAATTTACAAGCACTGATATATATATATGGGTCAATACAAACACTGAACCATGTAGTTAATTCATGACAAAATGAAGGATCTTTTTGTTGGAATCTAAAAATTCCTTTATGGTTTTTGTTAATAATGGTTAAGGCTTTAAAAAAATCCAAAAGCTAAATAAATCTTAAAATGACTCTATAAACAAAATTATAATCAGTTAAGAGTAAATCTGTGGGTATAATAAGCATACAATTCTTTGTTCCAGCAATAATTTATGTGTTAAATAGGAAGTGTTATGTCTACAGATAAGATGTGAATCAAATTAAAAGCTCTCAACATTGACCAAATATTTTAGGTCAATGGGCAAATATTGGCTAACTTCTCTAACCAATAGGAATGTCTGTTCCTAAATGTATGGATGAAAAAGAAAAGAGTTAATAAAAATGATTATGATATCTCATGCAAAGATATAATTATCACAATACATCCATTTCTGAAATAGAAACATCCCTTACTTTTTTTAATAATATCACTATTCTGACTATCCCAATATTTTTATCAAATAACTGTGAGATCAATTTTTTAAGAACTCTAGATTACCAAAAACATTCATTTTATCTTAAATCTATTCTATGGATTCCACTACTAAAGAATTCTTATTTGTGTATGAATAACTTGATGCCTTAGAAAAAAATCAAATCAATTGATGATCTCAACTTTGCCTTTTTATCTTCCAAAAGATCCTCATTCATAATTAGCTTTCTAGTTAAGTGCGGATAAGAATCTAAAAATAAATTCATACAATTAATGAACTTTTTTATGTATATAAAAATTCAAAACTAATTGTGATCAAACCACCTATCTTACTTCCATGCCCATCACATTTTTATTGATGTTTTTAAGAATATTACAGAAGTCTTTGAGCTGAAACATTACCACTTATTCATAATAGTAATAAGATTCCCAAAACTATCTTAATTTCAAACCTAGTAAAACCCAGTAATATTTTATATTCTAGTCTTTGACAAATTTTCATATACCCCGCATACTATAGCAAAACAAAGAAAAACATAATTTTCTTAGCTTCCATCGAACATATGCCACAACCCATTCTATATCATTCTAGTGTCATTTGTGTAATCATAGGCAATCGTACACCATAAAATGGAGAGCTGATTATCCATATTGCTTGATATCTATTAATAACAATCTTCAATATATAGCTATATATTTCCACACACATACATTAGGATATCTGAACATTGTAATAAACCCACCATCGATCATTATGATATACAAACTGTAATGTATATACTATAATACAACATTCTAAACACTGCAACTTACACATTGTAATATATATATATATATATATATATAATGCATACCTATAACATATGCATTGTAATGCACCTTCTATAAGGTACACACTATTATGTATTGTAAAATGCACTTTGTAAGGTGCAAAATGAAATTTACTCAAATCTACACCATTATAATTAACATATTGTAATGTACACACTGTAAAGTGAACATTGTAATGTACACTCTGTAAAGTACACATTGTAATGGGCATACTGTAGCATATATGCTGGCAGTGCATATGTTGTAAGGTTCACATTATACCATATACATTGCTTCATACATGATAAAATGTATTCACTATAATCAACATGCTGTAATCTAAACAACACTGTCACCATTGTAAAGCATAGATTGCATCATACATATTGTAAATATGTATATTGCAAATATATACACTATAAAGTACACTTTTAATATGTATATTATAATGTACAAAGTGTAGTGTATATATTGTAACAAATGTACTGTAATGAATGTCCTTAGTATTCATCTCCAGAGTGGTTTCTGGCTTTTGACATTATCAATGAAACCTGTGATTTAATCTCTATCATAATAAATAAACCTTAAGGTATTTATCTAACGATGGGAATTGCCATCAAGATTAAGCAGCAATTTGTGCACTTATAAATTATGTAGGATAGAACCAACAAAATAACTCTTATTAAATTGGAATACAAGAAAAAAAGAGTACATATCAATGTCACCCTAATAATTTCATGATTGTATATTTTAATGGAATAATGAATGTTGTTAGGGAATAGATGAATTTATAATAATGTGAATAATATTTCACAGAAGAAAATACTTGGGTAATAGAGTTTCCAGGTATATAGCCTACACCTAGAAACTCAATTTCATTTTAAGAGAAGTCATTTTGTATGCCATCATATATTCCGCATGGCAGATCTGATGTTTAAAGTGCATTTTCAGACAATCCAGTGAGAAATGTTTGTATCTCATCATTTTATTTTATTCTACCCTCGCAAAATTTTAGTGATGGAAATACATTGCATTTTTTTCAGAATTCAACTATCAAATACTGAAGTTTTTCAACATTGTGGAGAGAATAGGTGATAAAGAAGAGACAAAGGAGGAAATGTCTAATTACCTGAATTTTGCTCAGATTTGAGTCTTAGATCATGGTCATAGTAGATAGATTTTACAGGCATTACATCACTATAGCAAGCCCTTCTTTTTTCCATGTACAATAATAATAGCCCATGGTATAAACCGAAGAGCAGATGAAATGGATTAATATTATGTATTACATATGTTATACGAATCATAGCATTGGATTACAGAATTCCAACAGTGGAATTATTATGATTTGAACAACACAATGATGAGATTTGGGAAATTAAGCCTTCAGTGTCTTATATGATGTTAAACATATACAGACATATAAAAACACTAAAAATGGAATAAGACTGAAAACAATCCCTATTTTTCTGGGTGTCTGGGTCATTAAAATGAAATTCTTCAAACGATTTTATCAAAGAATGTCAATGGAATCTGTAGTAGAACAAAGGTAAAGCATATGTAAAAAAACATGGAAACTTCACAGATACATTATTCAGAATGATGTCGATAATATAAACCTTCACAAGG